>JBCEWC010008427.1:0-19991 GCA_038996855.1 Solanum aculeatissimum | reverse complement strand
GGTTATGACTAAGTTGTGATCACACTAAGTCTATGAAATGGCTCTTTGAGCAACATGGGTGTTTACACCAATATGATATGACAAGTATGGAGGTACTCTTATGAATAAAGTTTGACATGAAAGTTTGTTTGGCTTTTTAGCCCATGATGCATGATTATGAAATGTGTTTGACTCTTGTTAATTATGTATAAGAGTAATGAAAGTGATTTTGGCCTTTAAGCCTAAGTATGCATGATTTGATGTCCAAATGTTAAGTTTCTGTTTTAAAAGCATGTATATCTATATGTATTCTTGTGGGATGATGACTTAGTACCGAGCCAAATTGAAGTAGTAAGTGGGCTATCCCCAAGGGTCCCACTCTTTTCCCGAAACTATGTGCCAATGTAGGTTGCTACTGAAATGGTAGACCCGTAAGGTGTGCGTTGATATGATATGCTATGCTATGTAAATCCTTCCGAAATGAGAGGCCCGTAAGGAAGGTGGCCATCACATTAAAATGGGAGGCCCGTAAGGTGTGGTGTAGATTACCTTTGGCAAGTAATCTTCTCCGATCAAATGGGAGGCCTCATTGGGCAAGTTCATGTTGTAGCTCACATGAATTTGGATGTTGGTTATAGTTTCATCCCCTCTATACTAAGCATTATGGCATTTCATGCACCATGATTATTATGACACATTGACTATTGGGATTATGTTATGGAGATGATGTTCCGAATTGTGCTTATGCTTATGTTTATGGAATTGTGAATATTGGGAATGTGCTTATATGGAAAGTCCCCTAACCCGTTATGCCCCATAGCTTGAGTCCTACTTACCTGCCCCTTATAAATACTTGCTATGTGTTATGTGATTCATGTTCACCCCTTTCCCAGCAACATCCTCATAGTTTGATTACAAAGCCCCATTTTCCCCTAGAATTATGTGTTATGTGTTTAGGTTTCCGTGCTTCCGAACCGATGATGTGTGTGATGATGCTATGATGGCTTGAGCGAGATCCTTCACGTTCTCCTTCGCCATATCATATCTAGGCCTTTTTCGGAGTCGTGACACAAAGGTTTGAGATTAATATCAATTGCATATCCAGGACTCCCAGGGCTTGGAATAAGCATCATCAAAATAAAATTCTCTTGTTTCATACATAACCAAGGTGGTAAATTATGAGAAATCAATACCACAGGACAAATGCTATGTGGAGTTTTTAAACTTTTTAATTGTTGAAAACCGTCACTAGCAAGTCTAAGTCGAACATTACACGACTTAGTAGCAAAAGATTGTTGAAATTCATCAAGTGTCTTCCACGCTACCAAATCAACAGGATGTCTTATTATCCCATCATCAACACTCTCATCATGATCCTATCTCATCAAAGGTGATATTTTTTAGGACATAAACAATCTTTGAAGTTTTGGCTTTAGAGGAAAATAACGTAAAATCTTCCATGGTATTTGTTTTCCTCATTTAAATTTGTTTCTCCATTATGTTTATCTTCTTTTCACGTAGATACCCCACATACTTTACAAGATTCAAGAAACTCATCATCTTTCCAATACAACATGCAATTATTCTTACATGCATCAATCTTCTCATATGAAAATTCAAGGTTTTAAATTATTTTCTTTGCATTATAATATGAACTTGGCAAATTTGATCCATCCGAAAATAAATCTTCCTTCAACAACTTCACCAATATTTTAAATGATGCATTATTTCATTGACCAATACTTTTGAGATGAAATAATTTAACCAATGTAGAAAGTTTAGATTCTTTTGAACCTTCATAGATTAGTTGCTCAAAATCATTTAATAGGTTGTAGAATTGTTTTGCTTCAGGATTTGGTTCCTCCTCAACAAAATCATCATCACCGATGTTCATATTTTCTCCATTGAAATCATGATATAAATTCCTTAAAATATCTTGTATTTCATCCTCATCTGTGTCCTTTCCAATATCATTATTGTCTATAAATTTAAAATCTAACTGTGGCTCATCTAACCTCTCCCCATGATAATACCAAAAAGTATAGTTTTGGACAATTCCAGGTACTAATAAATGTGACCTAACTATCTCACGTGTTCTTGAAGATGCATTACAACATTTTGTACATAGACAATATTTTTTTTTTGATTCTCCTAATCTTATAAAAGCATAATTCAAAAAGTTTTCCACCCCCAGTACATAAACACCATCACGTTGATCATCAAATAGTTGTATCCACTCTTTA
Source organism: Solanum aculeatissimum (assembly GCA_038996855.1). NCBI lineage: Eukaryota > Viridiplantae > Streptophyta > Magnoliopsida > Solanales > Solanaceae > Solanum > Solanum aculeatissimum. The sequence continues at coordinate 17,769 of JBCEWC010008427.1, read as the reverse complement.
TTAGGTGTCATAATCTTCAATCATACAAAATACATAAGAATCATATTAGTATAACTACTAATATATTAGGTTTTATGCTTTTTTTGTTATAAACAACAATTAATTAATGCTCGATACGAATAGCTAGTAATCAATTAAAAGTTATGATAACACAAGCTAAAAATTTATAGTTGCATGACTCACTTTCTTATTTTTTCAGATTTTCAGATGCCAAGAATAAGAAAACATTGGCATAATAGATTTGGTTCTTCCTTTTTTGCAGCTTATGAAGTTGGATTTTTTTTGGTTTCTTCTTAGTTTTATAAGTAGGAAAATGTGACATTATGAATTTTGATGATATTCAATAAATATAGTCTGAATTGAATGAAGTGTATGCATTTCTAAGATCAATAATACTCACCTCAAAGAATCTAATAGAACTGACTTAATGAGGGAATATATTTAGAGTGTGATAGAGGAAAGAGAACTAACAAAGAATAATACATAACAATCTCTGGCTTAAGTGGTTAACTCACACCCCAAAGAAAGTTATCGAGGTGGGAGAGGCCATGATTTTTATGGGATAAGGGGATCCTTGAAAAAACTAGTAAAGGTTGTTGTGGAAACCTCCTGTAGAGATTCAGGATAAAGTTGCATATAATAGACCACGACTCTTCCTTGCATAGCAAAAATTTAATGCACCGGGCTGCCTTTATTGGAGCTCGGAGGGATAGGGTAACTTCTGCTGTTAATTAATTTAATGATCATAACAGAGTTGTATTTAAAATTTCTATAGATATTAAAGGATGGTATTCTATGTGGTCTGACTTAGACATCAATAGAGCCATATTAGTTACTTTCCGAAAACAATCATCTAAAGCTTGTTATATTAAAGTCAATGTTAAAAGTTATTAATTTCTTATAACCTTTTGTGTATCCTTGCTTCTTCTATTTAGAAGTTATTCTCTAGCTCTTATGGCATTTCTATCAAGCATGGAAAAATCAGAGACACTCTATGGGGCTGAGAAATAGTAAAGACATAATTCATACTGCTTTCATTAAATGTCTTCCTTCTATTACAGGGATATTAATAGCTTGGTCAATTATCTGGCCAACTTATGTGAGTATACAAAGCAGAATTCACTCTTTGCACAGAATATTTTCAAATTTGACAATGGTTGATACTCTAAGATGATCAACTTTTTGTGGTTTTGGAAAGCTTACCTCTTTCTCATCGTAATGAAATGTCCTAAGGGATGCCCAACTCTTAATGTTATGCCTTCTAAAGTTAGCATAGGAATTTTACAAGACAAGGAAAAAACTCTGCGGGCACACAAATAACATTCTTAATTTATGTTGAAACAATGTAAAGCAGCCTGATCAGATGAAAGTCCCAGAGCAAGTGGTTCAGGACTTGAACTCTAACTACTTGCCAAACACCATTATGAATAATCATAGAGTAACTGCAAATTGTAGAGCAAGGTTATTGTTTCAGACTATTGACATGACCATCACACGTATTGACTGGATCGCTGTTAACAAGGATGAATAACAAAAACTCTAAAATAACAGTAATTTTAGTTGTAAAAGTGATTGCAGAATCTAAAGAAAGACATCAAAATTTAAGAACAAAAAGGAGAAAAGACTCCTACACAATAGAATGTACATTAATCATGATGTAACAACTTTTTATATCTAAAGGCTGAAGAAAATGAGATTTCAAGGGGAACATGAACATTCCAATGGTGATTGAAAATGGCTTAAATCTGATATATGTGAACATTCTGAATAGCCTGCTAGAATCAATCCAAGAAAACAATAATTGTTATGTTTTGAGCAAGGATATGTAATTTTAACTTCACAGTACCAAGTTATTTACAACTAAGCAAAAACATCAACGTTTGGCTATGCAGAGTACTAACGACAAATATCACCTCAAAGCAATTCTTAGGCAAAACAACATAAACTTACCTTGTAGAGAAGAAAACTCCAAGATGAGGCTCGATATCACTATATGCAACAATTTAACCAGTGAATAACCGATGAACTGACAAGTAAGAAGGCAGTGTTAAGTTCTGTGATCAAAATATCCACGTTCTTCTATGCAAAGTACTAACGACAAACATCACTACAAAGCAATTCTTAGGCAAAACAACATAAACTTACCTTGTGGAGAAGAAAATTCCAAGATGAGACTCGATATTACCAGATGCAACAATTTAACCAGTGAAAAGCTGATGAACTGACAAGTAAGAAGACAATGTTAAGTTTATAATCAAAATAGAGAACCCCCAATTTGTATTTAAATGATTAGAAAGAGAAACCTGAGGATTATTTTCACTTAACAAACCTAGAAGCTTGAGGGATCACGTTGCTGATAAGCAATTGATTGCTAATATATATCTAACAAACCTACACATACGGTTTTGATGCAGAGACGATGTTCCCATATTCCTAAGAAATTGGAAAGATCAGTGAACGTGTTGTTGATGATGAAGATCAATGCCTTGAAAAATCGTGAAATTATTTTCCAGAGCGATAGATTAGCTAGCTAGGTTAATTAAGCATGGGTAATGGGCAAAAGAGACATGACATGGAGGGAAATTATATATATAGCGCCTATATATGTACATATTCTTTTGATTTTCAATAAAAAGTGACTGGATATTTAATTTTTTTAACATTTAAATTTTGTCCCATCACTAATATTAAACTAAAAAATTACCTTTTAACGATGAAAAAATTGTGTCATTATAAATATACTCTTAATGACTAGTTTTCTATCCCTTCGTTAATAGTTGGTCATTAAAGGTCAAATTTCCTATAGTTGATAGAACCGTAGTTTAGACTGTCCTTGATAATGTACCGTATAATATCCTTAGAAATTGATTTTAGGTAATTTGAACATAGTACAACATGTGTTGGATTGCCTAAAATGATGAATTGCTGAATTTTCTTTGGTTTTGATTGATTTGTGCTAGCTTCCTTACAAAAATTATACAATCCTTGTAAATCATTAATGTTGGAACCTTCTTCGAGAATATGTGAGATTTTGCATGAAATTTTTTGAAAAATGATATTAAGTATAGTAAATTTTATGAAAATGAAACCTTGGAATTTTATGAAAATTATCAAAATGGGTAGTGTTATGACATGGCATGCATAATGGTGAATTTTATTGTCTTATATTATTGATAAGCACGAGATGTGAATTTTAGGAGTCTGTAGATATATTCTTTGAGTTATTTAATTATAGTATTGATAAGCTTGAGGTGTGAATTCGGAGCGACCAGTAGATATATTTTCAAATTATTTATTTATATTTTTAAGGAGCTAGAGGTTTCTTTTGGGTGGCCCGCTATAAATTTTGAGTTGTACTATTTTGATTTTCTTCTCAATATAGAATCCAATTTTGTGGTGGATTTTGTTTGATATTGTACCCAGATTATTAGTTTACCTGTATGTAAATTATTGTTTGACTCCCAATACCTGGTATTCATTTCTTCATATTATTCTAGATTTGTTACTCTTTAGTTGTCTCATTCACTCTATTTTTATTATATATTATATATTTGAGCTTGGTCGACCCATGATGCCTTCTTAGTACCCCATATTTTTGGTACTCATATTGTACTTTTACATCATTTTAATTCAAACCTTAGTTCGAGTGACCCACAACACGCTCCCCATCATTCATAGCAACTTAATATTTTTATAGTGCTGAGCTCTTTACGCCCAGAGACTTGCTGCATACCCTCTTATATCTGATTCCATTTTGTATATTGGATAGTTCGACTTCTATTTGCATATTTATATTTATTAACTTTTGGTACTTAGTGGCTCCTCTTTATGGTGATACTAGGTTGGGGTAGTTGGTTTTGTGTAAGTCTGTTATTTTAGTTACATTAAAGTATTTAGCATATTTTGTATTGTATTACACATTTATTCATAGCCCATATTTCTAGGCTATATTATTTCCTCGTCTGCCTATTGTTATTAATTATTAAAATAAAATTATCTTTCGTAAATCTAAAGTCTTGGGTTGGCTTGCCTACTTGGGGGTTATAGTAGGAACCATTATGATCTTAATTCGGATTGTGATAGAGTGGTATTACAGCTTAGGTTCATCAATCTCACCACTTCAGGAGCTAGCATCAAGTAGAGTCCTACGGATGGGTATGTTGACATCTGTATCCAATCTTCAAGAGGATATTAGCCATTGTTAGGATTGATTCATTTTTTTATTCTAATTATGCATTGGAAATAGAAGTAGTATCAAACATTTTGTTGTCTCACTCTTTCGCAGATGGCATGGATGAGATCTGGTATGAGTGTTGAAGGACCTCCTACACCTGTAAATGGTGCCCTAGTCCAGGGCAGAGGTATAGGTATAGGTTGAGGATGACCCTGAGGCTGGGGAAGAGGCCGAGTCACGATACCAACATAGGATCAGGAGTAGGCACTAGTACCATAACCCGAGTTTGTGAGTTAGAACTTTAAGCACTAGCCAATTGAGGAGGTTATAACCTCACCTCCACATGGATTTGTGGCCATACCAGTGCTATAAGATACATTATCCAAGATCCTCAACTTCATAAAAGGTATGTCTGAAGCGACCATTATGCCAAGCACTTCATTAGGACCTCAAATTATGTAGGAGGAACAAACCATAAACTAGGAAGGGGTACTACATGATTAGACTTATGGTTCACCACTATGTCTCCTTGCCCAGTGATTTAGTCGATACCTATAGTTGTACAACCATTAAAAACTAATCTAATTATGACTTTTGAGGAACAAAAGATATTGGATAGGTATATTAGATTTGGCCTCCTATATTTTTAGGCGCATTGGGTGAGGATGCCCATGCGTTTTTGATTAGTTTCCTGGAGAGGTTGCATAACCTTGAGTTAGTCGAGTCACATGAGGTTGATTATACTACTTTCTAGATGTATGGGCTAGCTTAGTAGAGGTGGAGGTCCTATCTTAGTTGCAGGCCAGCAGGGTCACCACTAATAACCTAAACTTATATCTCCTAAAATTTCTTAGAGAAGTTTATGCCTCGTAACTTGACAGAGAGGCTGAGGGCTAAGTTCACCACACTATTATAGGGATCGATATTAGTTGCCTAGTATAAGGAATGATTTCATGAGTTATTTAGGCATGCCACTATGATTATACCAACAAAGAAGGAATGGGTGATCCATTTTGTCAAATGTCTGTCTTATTCCTTGAGGTTCGCTACTAAGCGTATGGTTGAATTGGGTCATTCATTTCTACAAATAGTAGACCATGCATGTACCATTGAGGTTTTTCATTGTGAGGCCTATAGAGGAAGAAACAAGAGGCCTCACTTTCAGGGCAATTTCATTAGGTGTCAACCATGCGTAGGGGTTTATAGGGATAGAGTTATCCACAATAAGTCCCACATGGTAGGCCGATCCAGGGTGCATTACAAATAACTTATGCTAGAGCTTCAAGTATTATTGGTAATGGTAGCTAACTTGAATTTAGACATCATGGAGTAAACCTTCTGGGTATTCAAGTCACGATGGCCATTTAAGTTCAACTAGTTTATTCTAAGGAGTTTCATTCATAGGGTTGTGTTATGAGTGTTGCATGATTGATAATTTTTCGAAGGAGTGCCCTACTCTTAGCCACCGTCGATGCTAAGTTTAATAGGTTCAAGACCTAGGGTCCTAGTCTAAATAGACAAAGAAAGTTCACATAGAGGTAGAGGTGGTCCTCAGCGTACTAGGGGTGGTCCTCATATAGGTTGATCAGGTGGTAGGGTTACGTGGTCATATGTATGATTTTTAAGGTAGGCTAGACTTTTGCTCTGATTCTTATTGTTTTTGTTGAGAGCCAAGGGTTTACTATTCATTGTGATGATTCTGATGTTGTATTGGGTTGTGTTTTGATGCAACATGGTAGAGTTATTATATATGCTTCTAGAATACTGAAGGTACATGAGCGTAACTACTTCATACATGATTTGGAGTTGTCTATGGTAGTTTTTGAGTTGAAGATTTTGAAGCATTATTTGTGTGGCGCTCAGTGTGAGATGTTTACTTATCTTCATAGACTCTAGTACATTTTTAGTTAGAAGAATCTTAATTTAAGGCAATGTAGATTGTTGGAGTTACTGAAGGATTATGATGCTACTGTTGTTTATCATCCAGGAAAGAAAAATGTATTAGTAGATACCTTGAGCCAAAAGGCAGTGAGCATGAGGAGTTTTGAATTTCTATAGATTGAGGAATATCTTTTATCTTTGAACATCCAGTTCCTAGTTAACCAAATTATTCGATTTGATATTTTTGAGTTAGGCTGGGTATTTGCTTATATAGAGGGAAGATCTTCATTGTGGAGCGAATTCGAGAACATCAGTTTGATGATAGCCAATTGAGATTGATCTGTGATGAGGTGCTCACCAGAGAGGCTAAGAAGGTGACTTTATATGCAGAGGGTATTTTGAGGATCGAGGGTCGCATCTATTTTTTTAAAGTTAGAGACTTGGTTAGTCTTATTTTTAAGGAGACCTGCTATTCTAGATACTATATTCATCCTGGGGTAGCTAATATGTATTGTTACCTTCGATAGAATTACTGGTGGTATGGGATGAAGAGAGATATTTTAGCCTTTATAGCTAGATTCTTGAATTGTTAGCAAGTAAAGTTTGAGAACTAGAGGCTAGGTGGTGTGATGCAGTGATTTTTATTTTGGAGTAGAAGTGGGAATAGATAGCTATGCATTTGTGGTAGGACTATTGTGCACCCCTTTTTTTTTTATTGCATTTGGGTCATCATGGATTGGTTGACCAAGTCTGCTCACTTCTTATCGATCTAGACTACCTATAGTTTAGAGAGCTTAACTTAGATTTAAATCCAGGAGATAGTTTGATTGCATGGGGTACTAGTAACTATCATTTCACACTAAGGTATGCAGTTCACATCACATTTCTAAAGGTCTAATTAGAGAGAGTTGGGTATTCAAGTTGACCCTCACAGAAGCAAAACTTTTCATCATTGGACTGATGGATAGCTTGAGAGGACTATTTCATTCATAAAAGACATGCTTAGGGCTGGTGTTATTGATTTTGAGGGTTACCGAGACTAGTGCTTGGCATTGCTAGAGTTTTCATATAATAACAAATACCATTTGAGCATTAAGATGACATCTTTTGAGGCCTTATATTCTATGGGGTACTAATTTTCTTTGTGACTCAATAGATAGGGTTCATATAGTTTAGAAGAGACTCTGTTCTTCCCTGTGTAGGCAGAAGAGCTATATTAATAAGAGGATTTGGCCTTTGGAGTTTATGGTTGGTAAATAGGTATTTCTACGTGTGTAACCTATGAAGTGTGTGTTGAGATTCGAGAGGAAGGGTAAGCTTATCCCCTGGTGCATTGGCTTATTTGAGATTTTAAGGCGGATTGGAGAGGTAGCTTATGTGTAACCTTTGCCCCAAGCTCTCTCTGGTGTTCACCTTGTATTCCATGTCTCTGTGCTATGAAAATATGGTCTAGATGATTCCCATATGCTCTAGTAGGATTAAATTCATCTACATGGGGCTTTTAATTTGAGGAGGAACCTATGGATATCCTAGATACAAAGGTTATAAAGTTAAGGTCAAAGGAGATCACATAAAGAAGGTTAAGTGAAAAAATCACCCAATCAAGGAGGCTACTTGGGAGACTGAGCAAGATCTGCAGAATCGATACCCTCATCTTTTCGAGCCTTCATGTATTGACTTTTTCTTGACTTTTGAGGATGAATGTCCTTTTAATAGAGGATATTGAAATGACCTCCAATGTCATTTCCATACTTTTGCATGAATTTACTAATTTATGTCCCTCCACAAATTCTTTGTAGTCCTCATGTGGTCTTGGGATGGATGGAATGCTTCTCCGGTTATTGGGTGAGTTTAGTGCAAGCTTATCTCTTTTTTGAGTCTTAAGTTGAAAAGGATTGACTTTAGCAAACATTCACTTATTTAAGCATTCCATGGAAATTTACAGTTCCATCAATGGAGCTCTATTTTTGTCTATAAAGAAGGTTGGTTCAGGTTTTGGGGCTTCTATTTTGAGTTTGTGGAAAAAGTTGTTTTAACTTTAAAGTTTGACCTTGTTTGACGTCGGTCAACATTTTGAGTAGACACGATTGAATGAAAATTTCATCAGTGCAATTAGCTCTAGAACGTTGAGTTTGGTCTAGAATAACCCCTTGGTTTCAGTTCCCAAGGTGTTCAAAATCAGTTTTCAACCATTTATATGTTAGATTCTTGAAAATGTTAGATTCTTGAAAATATTGACTTTGGTGAACATTTTGCCAAGACAACCTCCGTTGGAAAATCCTTTGATTTTGTAGAGTCTAGAATGTTACTTCTAGTTGGGTATCATAGTTTATTTGCGATAATGGGGTCGTAAATGAATTTTGACCCCCGACGGAGAAATTACCAATCTTGGGTTCTTGCTAATATTACAACTGTTGGTGCAGCTATTTGGTACTCTCCGCGTTCACGATCCAGGGGCCAAAATTGTGAAGGTCTGGATTCTTAACACCATGATCACATACTTCCCAACCGCATTCGTAAAGGTACAATATCCATGGCCATCACAATCGTAGGGTTGTTCGTCGTAACCGCATAGAGCAACTCAACCCAAGCCTCGTGATCGTAGATTGATCCCCGTGGCCAGAAATGTCTATTTCTCTTTCACCTTTCACTGATGAAATTAAATGCTCAATTCTAGTTTCTAAGTCCTATTTCAGGACTTAGATATTTTATGTTTTTGAGAGCTTTTCTCAACAAAAATTTGTGATTCTTTTTTTGTTGGGTTGGTAATTCCCGTGGGTATGTTTTAGCAAACTTTAACCTTAAAACATCTTTGTAAATTTTTTGTAATTTATGACTTATCTTCTATTTTGGACTAGTTAGGGCATGAGAATAGGTGGGTGGTTTTGGCTCTTTTTAATGCTCAGAATGTACCCATTTTTGAAGTACAAGTTCCTTGTGTCGTTTGGACCTTGTAACGGTGTTTTATTATTGATTTCATGCACGGGTCCCATAAATTCTTTGACCAATCCCAATCTAAAATTGATTATAGCAATATAAGTATTGTTAGTCTTGATTTGACTTGCTATTTGCTAATTTAATAGAGTGGTAACATTTGGAGGCTATTCGGAAGGGTAAAGCACTAGCTTGAAGATTCGAGTGTGGTGTCGGTGTTGAGGTAGATTACGGTCTTTTGTTTTAGACTTATCTTGGTTTAATTTTTTATTATTTGAATAGTTTTGAATAAGCAAGATGTACTTTATTGAAATCCTTGGTTCATTGAAGTATCGGGAGGAATTTGGTAACTTGGAATATGAAATTGGAAGAAATTTCTTAAAGGAGTACCTTAGTTTAGGAAGTCCTTGATAATGGACCATAGAATATCCTTAGAAATTACTTTTAGGTAATTTGAATTTGGTCGTGGTTTGTTGGATTGCCAAAAAGGTTGAATTGTCGAATTTACCTTGGTTTTGATTGATTTGTGGTAGCTTCCTAATAAAAATTATACATCATTGTGAATTATTAATAAATGTTGGGACCTTCTTAGTGAAACAGTGAGATTTTGGGTGAACATTTTATGAAAAATGACATTTAGTAAACTTTATGAAAAGTGAAACCTTGGACTTTTGTGAATTTTGTTGTATCGTATTATCAATAATCTCAAGATGTGAATTTCGAGCTGGCCGTAGATATTGTTTTTGGTTATTTAATTATATTATTGATAAGCTCTGTTCCAGTCGGCTCGAGATACCTTTTTTGAGTTATTTATATTATTGATGAGCTCAAGGTTTCTTTTGTGCGGCCTATTATAAATTTTGGGTTTTACTATTTCAACTTTCTTCTAAATATAGAAACTGCTTTTGTGGTGAGTTTCTTTTGATACTATACCATTATTATTCATTTACCTGTATGTGAATTATTGTTTTACTCCCCATATCCAATATTCACTTCTTTGTATTATTCTTGATTTGTTGCTATTTAGTTGTCTCATTCACTCTATTTTCATTGTATATTATCTTTCTGAGCTCAGTCAACCCATGTTGTCTTCTAAGTAACTCATATTTTTGGTACTCATGATGTACTTCTGGATCATTTTGATGCATATCCTAGTCTGAGCCACCCTCAACATGCACCCGATCGTTCATAGTAGCTTTAGGTTTTGATAATGGTGAGCTTCTGACACCCATTGATTTGTTGTATTCCCTTTATTATCTGATTGCATTTTATATTTTGGATAGTCAAACTTCTGTTTTGTATATTTATATTAATATTTATTAGCTTTTGGTACTTGGTTGCTTCTTTTTACGGTTATACCAAGTGTAGGTAATTGGTTTCGCGTATGTCTATTATTATGGTTACATTCGGGTGTTTAGCATATTTTGAATCATATTGTACATTTATGCTTAACCCATATTTCTTGGCTATATTATTTCCTCCTCTTCTTATTGTTATTATTATTAATATAAAATCATCTTCCGTAAATCTAAAGTTTTGAGTTATCTTGCCTACTCAAGGGATATAGTAGGTGCCATCAAGATCTAAATTCGAGTAGTGAAAATTTTGGTCCAAAAGTTATCCAAAAACAAAACTAGGAATTAGGGAAAAGACCAAAATACCCCTCATTAAACATGAAAACTTACCTGGGCAAATCCCTGGATGGAGGCCCACCACAGCCTATGGGAGGGTTCGTGGGAGGAGGCCTTATCAAGGGCCTTGAATTTTTGGCTAATTCAGAGTGGACAGGAGGGGCCATCACCCATTTGACCCAAGATAGGTCCTATACCTCTCTATGGTCCCTTGTCTTAGTGACTGGGCAGTGAGTTCCTGAGTGGCTGGACCACATGTGCCTAAATGGCTAGTGGTCCCTCTATAAGGCCCGTTTGGGGCCTCCTTCAGAACCTAGTTCCAAAAATCCACGATTTTTACAAAAAAACTCCTTTAAGCCTTGTTTTTCAACTCTCTGACTTACGAGGCCGTACACTATTTTTCCCTTGAGAACCTTCATCCTCGTATGTGATGGAACTAGCTCGAATAGAATAAAAATCTAACAACCCATCTTGAATGCATTATTGCCACTCAAACATCAAAATCAAGAAATTTTAAAACGTCGGCTATGAACATCATTTAAAATAAGTTTCATGAGTATGTATTCATGTATTATGACATAAAATTCTGAAACAAAGGAATTTGGTCTATTTGATCATGAATGACTTAATTCCATAGGATTTAGTAGAATGGAAGAGATAAGGATATCGTCTCATCATGTCCACCTCTGTTCCCATGTTGAACTTTCAACTTACTGATTCCTCCAAAGGACCTTGATGGATGCAACTTCTTCATTTCTTAACCTCTTTAATTTTTTGTCTGAAATCTCCGTTGAGACCTCTTCATAGGAGAGATTCTCCTTAATGCCCATATCTTCAAATGGTACATAATGGAGTGGGATAACCCATGAAGTTTCTCAATATGGACATGTGAAACACCAGATGAATCATAGTTATCTCCAATGAAATGTCCAACTCATAGGAAACCCTGCCCACCTGCTTAAAGGTCCCACATATGTAGGACTCAACTTTCCCTTTTTACTAAAGTGCAGCACACCCTTCATGGGTGATACCTTCAAATAAAGCGAATCTCCCACGTCAAACTCAAGATCTCTCTTTCTTACATCAAAATATGAATTTTGACAACTTCGATCCATGTTCAACCTTTTTTTATGAGCTTCATCTTTTCCATAGCATCAAATACAAAATTAGGTTCAATAAATTCTATATAACCTACTTTGAACCAACCCATCAGAGATCTGCACCTTTTTCCATATAAGGCCTCAAATGGTGCCATCTCGATACTTGAGTAACAACTATTATTGGAAGCAAATTCAATGAGTGGTAGGTGTTTGTACAAATTACCTTTGAATTCTAACATATAAGCCCTTACCATGTCTTCTAGATTCTAAATAGTTCTTTCATCTTGTCCATCAATTTGAGGATGAAAATCAGTGCTTATCTTCACTCTGATACCAACTTGTCTTTGAAATGATTTTCAAAAATAAGAATTAAATTAGGTACCATAATCCAATATGATTGATAATGTCACACCATGCAACCTCACAAGCTCTCTAATGTATATTTTTACATAACCCTCGACACTAAAAAAATGTCTTGACCGATACAAAATAGGCTGATTTTTTCATTCTGCCCATGAATACCCAAATGGAGTTATATTTTTTTGGGTATGAGGAAAACCTATCACAAAGTTCATATTCTCATCCTCCCTCTTCAAAGTAGGAATTCCAATGTCTTGGGCTAGACCACCTAGACTTTGATTTTCAACCATCACTTGCTGGCAATTAGGGCATTCTTCCACAAACCTTGCTATGTCCTTCTTTATTCGGTTCCACTCATGCCATTCCACCAATACACTTCCTTTAAGGCTCTATTCATTTTGGTGGATCCATGATATATGGTATATGAAGAGTTGTGTACTTAACTCAAACTCAAACCTCTTAGGCCATTAACATTCGGATCACCTGGCCTTAGTAACAAAGTACACTATCTTCCCCCTGTGAGAAGACTTCTACCTTGTTTTGATTCTTAAAACTTAGGATTTTGTGTGTTATCAAAGTGATGTTAGTAGGTTTAATATGTTTTTGTGTTGTTTTTATAGGATTATAGGCCACTTACGAGTTGTAAGATTGGTTATCAATCGTAGATAAGGTCGTGCCTGGAGGATCAAGATTATAAAGAGTTTTAAAAGAGTTAACAGATGAAACCATTTACAGGTCGTAAGTCAGAGGACGACCCATAGGAAGGTCTCATAGGTTGACGACAAATTTTGTGCATTGAAGTATATATAGCCTAGGTATGGGCCGTGATTCCTCATACGACCCGTAACCTTGCCCATTCTACCTGCTGATTCTATTTTTTCTATTTCATTTTGGATTTGGTTTTTACTTATTATAAATAGTTTTTTAGGTTTTGTTTACATGTATGACTAGGGATAAGCAACAGAAAACAGTTAGGAACTAGTAGAGAGACTTGACAATTCCTCTTATGTGATTTTACAATGAAATTATACTGTTGTGATTTTTTGTGAAGACTCAGATTGCTTTTACTTTAATTCATCAATGTAAGTTTTTAATTATGCTATTCTATAACATCAATTCTTCATCTACAATGATTATGCATATCTAAATCCATAACTAGGGTTGTGGGAACTATAAAGAACTAACAAAGTAAATTCTAGATAATTCATAATTCTTTAAAGTGTGCATGTGTGTATTAGTTAGTTCTCTTTATTATGAAAGCTCATTAATGGAGGCCAACATTAGAACCCGCCTAATTCTTACTGACTAGATTAAGGTAGTAATGAATAAGAAAAGAAATTAATTAACAAGATTTGATGTGACCCCTCTCATCTAATCAACCTAACTGGGTAAGGGGCGTTTGTACAGGAACTAAAGGTAAGGGTTAGTAATGTCACACTGCAGGGATGAATCAAATCACGTAGTGTAAGTTACCTCTCGCCTAGATCAAAGTGTTTGGTAAACATAACTTTCCTTCTTCATGCTACACAGTGGAAAAGAATATGATTATCTGGATATAATATGTTAAGAATACATGGGGAACACAATACTCTAGTTACTTCTCCCACTGAATTCACAACACGTGTTTCTAGTTTAGGTTTAATTACTGCATTTACAAAAACAAAACCCCTTTAAGAGAAATAAGTAGATTAATTCATTCTAATTACTCATAATTACTCCAGGCTTAACCATATTACCCATGGGATTCGACCCTAACCTTTGTTAGGTACTATATTTTGACAGTGACCACTTATCCTCTAATTGGAGGTGTAGTTTGGTCGACATCATACAACCAATTTATTTAACTCAATTGATGTTAGATCCAAGTCTTGCATTACGTTGACATCCACTACCAATGATGATTTGGATCCATAATGCACATGAATACCACCCTCATAAGAATCACTCAATCTTACCCCAAATATGCCAAATGATGTAAATCCTTCACCGACTCTTTCTTCCTATCATCAACATAAGACACACTACCCATAGATAACCTACTAAGTGCATTAAATATAATATTTTCCTTGCCCGTAGGATATATCACAATCCTGTCATAATTTCTTAGGATTTAAAGCCACTTCTTTTGCCTCAGATTTAGGTCCTCTTGTTTAAAACACATATTGCAAGATCTTGTCATCAATGAGTACATCAACATGTACACTATAAAGATAATGATGTCATATTTTCAAAGTAAACACCATCGCTGCTATTTCAACATCATGAGTTCGATGATTTCATTCATGCACCTTTACTTGCCTTGAGGTCATATGCTATGATCCTATCATTTTTCATTAGTACACAACCCAAACAAACACATAAGGCATCTTATTAAACTACAAATCCATCTAAACCTTCCATCAATGTCAAAATAAGAGCCAATGTTAGTAAATCTTTCAATGTTTGGAAAATTTTCTCATATTCATCCATTCATTGGAATTTCACTTTCTTTTAGGTCAACTTGGTCAAAGGTGATGCAATGTATGAAAACCCTTCAAGTAACCTCCTATAATACCTGGTCAAACCCAAAAAGCTTCTAATGCTTGAAGGGGAGAATGGTCTATGCTGATTCTTCATCGTCTCTCTCTTCTTTAGATCAACCTTAAATCTATCATTGAGACCACATGCCCAAGAAATGCTCTCCTTCAATCAAAACTCGCACTACTTAACTTTACAAATAATTTCCTATCCCTCAAGGTTTGAATAACCACCCACAAATGTTCCATGTGTTCTTCCACACTATGGGATTAAATGCAGATGTCATCTATGAAGACCACAATAAACATATCAAGATAAGGCTTGAACAATCAATTCATTGGGTCCATGAACACCGTCAAAGCATTGGACAACCCAAACGACATACCTAAAAATTCAAACAATCCATACCTTCTCAAAAATTCCATGTTTTGAATATCACATTCTCTCACCATCAATTGAAGATAGCCAAACCGAAGATCAAATTTATAAAAGTGACTAACCCCTTGCGATTGGTCAAACAAATCATCTATCCTCTATATCAAATACTTGTTATTTATAGTAACCTTATTCACTTACAATTTGTTTATACATATTCGAAGTGACCTATTCTTCTTCCTAAAAAATATTATAGGGGGAACCCTATGGTGAAATGCTTGTCCGTATAACTCCCTTGTTTATCAAATCTTTCAATTTCTTGTTCAACTACTATAATTCTGCCAGACTCATATGGTATGGAGGTATTGAGATAGGTTGGGTACTGAGGGGGAGGATTATACTAAAATCAACTTCTCTTTCAATAGGAGCACTAGGCAGGTCATCAGAAAACTTATTTACAAAATTCTAGCCGCCATACGGTTTACCTTAAAATAGGGATCGACTCAGTTTCATAATTTATATCTCTGACCCTCACAATATGAAAGATACAACCTTAACAATTAAATTACAAGATTTAAGAAACAAAATGAATTGACCCTTAAGCTCTAAATAACTTCCTTTCTACTTAAGGACTAGTTCATTTGGAAATTAAAACTTGACCCTTTGGGTTCTACAATCAATAGAGGCATATGACACATGCAATTAGTCATACCAAGAATAATGTCAAAATCAACCATGTCAAGTTCAAAAAGATCAAAGAGAATAATTTTATGCAAGACCAATACAATGCATTTATTATAAACTGTTTTGGCCAAAACAAACTCACCAATAAGAGTATAAATCGAGAAGGGGTCTAACAGGATTTTAGGGCACACATCAAATCTAGTGACAAGGTTAGGTGTAACAAATGTCAAGTTGTCACCCGGATCAAGCAATGCATACACATCAATGTTAAAGACCTTCAATATATCGATAACAACATATAAAGTCTCTTCCACCTTTTTCCTAACATAAACAACATAGACACAAGTTATTATGTTGTGAACCACCTAGTTGAGAGGTTTGTTTCCGTTGAATTCCTAAAGTAACATATCCTTGGGGAAGACCTTCCTTACTTTTTTTTGCAACATTTAGACAATTAGAAAGTTTATGGCCCATCTTATTGCATCCATAGCAAGCATCAAAACCCATCAAGCATGTTCCTCAATAGTTCTTTCCATAGGTAGAGCATTTAGGAAAGGTTTTTCCACCACCACCATAAACCTTAGGATGTGGAACACTATCTTTATCAAACCTTAGATTAGGATGTGGAACACGATCATTTCGAAAGGATTTACATAATATATCATATCATATCATAGAAAACCTTATAGGACTCCCATTTCAGTTGCTTAACCTATGTTGGCACATAGTTGAGGGAAAGGAGAAGGACCCTTGGGGATAGCCCACTTACTACTCCAATCCTTTTTGGTGCTAAGTCGTCATCCCATAAGAATACGTATACCTATACATGCCTTTAAAATGGAATGGAAACACTTGACATCATAACCATGCATAATTAGGCTTAAAGGACAAATCACTTGCTTTACTTTAATGTATACGTGACAAAAAAAGGTCAAAAATCTTTCATAATCATACTTTATTGGGCTAAAAAGCCAAATACACTTTCATGTCAAACTTTATGCATAAGAGTAGCTCCATACTTGTCAAATCATATTGGTGTAAACACCCATAATTGCTTAAAGATCCAAATCATAGACATTATGTGATCACAATCTTGTTATAACCCATACTTGTTTCAAAATCACAGTCATAAACATATTTGGGACTTAGCCCACATCATATACTTCTCAAAATCCATGTTCGTGCATGCAAATGCAATGATTGATGATGGGAATAGCATGGAAAATTAGAATTTATAAATTAAATTCATAATAAGAAGATTCCATAAGAAATTCAAGGTTAAATCAACAATTAAATCTCAATTTAGTACTACCCATGCAAGGATTTAAGGAGTAAGGGGACATACATACTTGTACCTTTCTTAAATCAAAGGAATTAATCAATTAAGGGCTTAATCCATCTTTAAATCATAAAATAAGAACAACCCAAACTTCAATTGCACTAAATCATTCTTAATTCAAAAGACCCATTTCAAGAAAAATCATACTTTATCAAAAATTGAGAAAAGGATCTTTTGGTCTTCATGGTTGAAAGAGAAACCATGAATTAAACTCACATACCTTGAATTTAACAATGAGATTGAGAAGATTTTGATGAAGACTTGAATTTCCCGCAACTTCAAGCTTTGTCTTCAATGGTGGATGAGAGAAAATTGAGTGAAGCATCACAATACACCACAGACTCGTCTAACCCATTGAGCAAGGTCAAAATAGGAACCGATGTGAGCCGATCCTTCAAAGTCTAAAACCTTTTCTCACACTCACTTGACTACACAAACTTAGCCTTCTTCTGAGTCAACTTAGTCAATAGGGATGCATTGGAAGAATAACCGTCAACAAATCTCTAATAGTAACCAGCCAATCCAAGGAAACTTCCAATATCAAAAGGATTCAACAGTCTAGGCCATTCTTTCACCACTGTGGTTTTCTTAGGATCAATCTTAATGCCATAACCGGACACCATATGACCAAGAACACAACTTCTCCCAACCAAAATTCACACTTGCTAAACTTGGTAAACAATTTTCCACAACCCGAATAGGGGCCTAGATGTGACATGGATAAAGAGGACCCGAAGACCCTCGATCAAGCCATCATAGCATCATTACACTCAT
>JBCEWC010008426.1:0-19992 GCA_038996855.1 Solanum aculeatissimum | reverse complement strand
GGCCATTTTTCTGAGCCTATCTCCAATGGCTTCCGAATTTTAGACAGTCTCACTGTTTGGGCCATATCTCACTCATCCAATATCCAAATTGAGTGAAACTACTTTTTTTGCAAAGATAACTCAAAGATCTTAAATTGGATATGTTGTAGCTCACATGATGCATCCCACATCAAAAGTTATGACTATTTGAACTTGACTATCAAATTTGTCCCCCTAGGCCACTTTCTAGCCCAATTTGCATTTGGCCACTTAAAATCAACCCATGGCCACCAAAATGCATACATGGCTTGTAGTACATCCTAGAATTCCGACCATAAGTAGATTTCAAAAATTTTCGGGTTGTTCCAAAGTTGATTTCAAGAGATGAACTATGATCAAGGCTTTTTTGGGAGAGCATAGAGCGTGTGTAGTCATGGTGAAAAGTTGTGAGAGAGGAGAGATGAAAATGGGGCAAAGAAAAAGGAGGAAAATAAGAATATTTAGAGAAAAAAAGGCATTTAAGAGAAGAGAGAGATACATGAAGGGACGTTTGAAGGCGAAGTGGCGAGGGAAACAAAGTGTTTCTTCTGATGAAGAGACACAGTCATGCAGAAGGTCATGATCATAAATAAATGTAAGAGAAAAATATAAATAAAGTAAAATAAATAATTAAAGAAAATGCAATAATGATGAAAGATTTTGTGGTCCGAAAAAGTGTACAATAAAAAGGAAGAAAATAAAAATAAAATCTTTAATTTTGAAAAGATCTAACATTTATTTTTTCTCACAGGTTAGAAAATCTTCCCTTATGCAAAGGTTTAGTAAAGATATCTGCGAGTTGATATTTGGTGCTGAAAAAATCCATATTAAAATCTCCCTTTTCATTATGATCACAGATAAAATGATGTTTAATATTGATATGCTTAGATCTAGAGTGATGCACAATGTGTTTATATAAATTAATTGCACTAGTATTATAACAAAAGATAGGAACCTATTTAAAAGACATGTAAAAATATCACGCCAGGAGAGGGTACCCTAGGCGTGGTCGACACTCAGAAACTATTTCTGGTTCCCAAGTAAACCACTTGGCTCAAATCACTTATTCAATTAGCGAAAGACTTAATAAAATAAAAGAAAGTAATCAAGTGGGCATTCAAATCATCATATGAAACAATTATAAGGATGTCCTCTTATTAAAATGACTCAATATTTTCAATTCAAATAAATAATAATAGTTTTGCTATACTAACTCTGAAAGTTAGACAAACTTCACTTTACTCTATCTGACTCAGTCTATTAAGCCTCTATCAACTCATGAAAAAGTGTCAAGACATGTCCAAGGCTACCTCAAGATAACCAAAAAAATAATAAACTGAAGTAAAAAGGTTTCTCTGAAGTAAGGAGGTCTCACCACTGTCTGGGACTGAATTGATCTTCAACGAAGTGTCTGCTGAGAATCTCTAAGACCTGTATCTGCATCATGAAATGATGAAGCACTGAGTGGTGTTAATACGTTGAATATACGGTATATAATATGGCTGAATAGAATAAAACTCAAGGAAAAACTCAATGACAAGAACAAAGCATAACTCAACTCAATATGATATGCAATTTTAAGAAAAATAATAATAATAACAATATAAAACTATACTTTTCAAATCAACTCAATCATATGCGATTTCATTATATGAAATTTAATTTCATAATTGGGGAGTTTCTTTATTCGACAACCATCACCGTATGAGCGAGTGATGATACAACTACTTTGCACTACTGTTGTCGCAGCGCCCAATACCTTGCTAGGGTAAGGGACGATTCAAATTATTGGATCCACAAATCAAGTCCTCTTTTGGGACAAGAGAGGCTAGGCCTCCATCCTACGCTAGCTACTTAGTTCCTTGACCCTCGGTAGCATGCGTGACCTTTAGGACCTTCCACATCTCATCAATAAATTTTGAGGTTCCTCTTCAACCTTGGATCCTGTAAAGACCGGAGGGTTCATCCTCAAGAAGTCCCTAATCCTTGTAGTAGCTAACAACTCATCAGTATTAGAGCCAAGGGCTGGGATACTGCAGTGACTAGTTTGGGTAGCCACTAATTGAGTGAGCATTGTAATGGCTCCTTTAAACTCGATTTCAGAAGTAGGGACAACGGTAGCAGTTTGGGGAACTTGGGTAGGCTAGGGAGCGGTTACTTGAGGGATCAAAGTAGACCATAAGGGTTGGCCTCCAGTCCTCACCCCTGATTGTGAAGGCACCTCAGATGGTGGTACCTCGTTGCTGGTAACATTTCTTTGACTGGTAGTACGTTTGGAAGGCATGATCTGCTATGGCATAATACATGAGTTAGATGGGGACCTTCACAGAGTTAGACTCCATGGAAGGAAATTTAGAATATGAAAGAAGTGAGACAATTCCTAATGTCTTATATCCTCCTCATTATAGACATGGATTCATAGACATCCTAGGACACTTGAACTTTGTGCTCTAATACAAATTTGGCCCCAAGAGGGTACCTTAGGCGTGGCCGACACGCATAAACTATTTCTGGTTTCCAAGCGAACCACTTGACTCAAATCACTTATTCAATTAGCGAAATATTTAATGAATCAAAAGAAAGTACTCAAGTAGGCATTCAAATCATCATATAAAATAATTATAAGGATTCCCTCTTATTAAAATGACTAAATATTTTCAATTCAAATGAATAATAATAGTTTTGCAATACTGACTTTGAAAGTAAGACAAACTCCACTTTACTATATCTGACTCAGTTTATGAAGCCTCTATCAACTCATGAGAAGATGTCAATACATGCCCAAGGCTACCTCAAGACAATAAGAAAAGAAATAAACTGAAGTAAAAAGGTTCCTCCAAAGGTAAGGAGGTCTCATCATTGTCTGCGACTGAACAAATCTTCATCGAAGCATTTACTGAGGATCTCTAAAACCTGTATCTACATCATGAAACAATGCAGCGCCAAGTGGTGTCAGTATGTGGAATATATGGTATGTAATATGGCTGAATATAATAAACCTCAAGGGAAAACTCAATGACAAGAGCAAAGCACAATTCAGCTCAATATGATATGCAAATATTTTAAAAAGTAATAATAATAACAATATAAAACAATACTTTTCAAATCAACTCAATCATATGCAATTTCATTAAATCAAATTTAATTTTCATCAGTCGAGAGTTTCTTTATCCAATAACCATCACCATATGAGCGAGTGATGATACAATTATTTTACACTATTTTTGCCGCAACCACCCAATACCTTGCTAGGGTAAGGGACGATTCAAATTGTTGGATCCACAAATTAAGTCCTCTTTTGGGACAAGAGAGGCTAGACCTCTATTCTATGCTGGCTACGTAGTTTATGGGATTTGAGTTTTCTAACTCCTACAAAAATTGGTGCTCATACATCTCCCAAAACATGTGCTCATATCTATCAACAATTCAAATTATCTCATCAAGTCTTAGTAGACCTTTCCATCAATTCAATTTCATCTCAATTCATCAATACTCTCAATTACAAATCATATATTTTTTCATAAAATAAATATGCTTCAAAAGTCATACATATCTCATCAAAAATCTCTTCTCAAAACAACATTAACTCTTTAAAAATATAGATATATATACATATATAATACTAGTTCCAATAATTAATTTCATCAATGCATAATAACCATCATCTTTGCTAAAAAACATACATAACCTTGATTTAGAACAAATACTTCATTTAATGCATGAAAATCATGAATTTCAATGTCAAATAATGTATGAGAGAAATCATGATCATTAACTCAACTAGGGTTCATGGGAAAGTGGCCACAAATAGTAATTCTAACAATAAAATAATAATAACTTCAATTCATAATTATGTAGAACTCAATAAAAGAAAAATTGACTTAATTGGAATTCGAAAACTAGATTTTTACCCATTTCAATATTCATTAAAAATTAAAACTTAGATGTGGGGAGCATGGATGAACTCAATGCAATGTTTTGATAGCCTTACATACCTAAGAGATTCAAATTATTTAAAGAATTTTGAAGAACGCACTAGATTCTCTTGAAACACTAGCTTTTCTGTACTTGGAACCTTGTTCAAAGTCTTGGAATATATTTTGAACGCAAATAGACTAAATAGTTATGTTTAGGGGCAATATAGGTGTAAAAACATTGAGTTTAGACTTTAAAAGAGTGGAAAAAGACCAAAATAACCCTTCTTAAAAAGCTATCAAAAGTCATCTATGGGTCCATATACGGCCCATATGGACCCTTCCGTAAACTTTTGGGCTAATTTTGGGGTCTTTGGATAAATTTCACGAGCCCAATCTATGGCCCATAGAATTTTCTATGACCCGTAGATTGGTCCGTAAAGTCTGGTACAAAAAATATGAATTTTTAGGACTTTTTCCATGAGTTATCAAACGGGCCGTATTTTTTTCACGGCCCATATTAGGTTTCATATAACAACTCTGCATCTCGTAGTCTCTAGTAAAACGATCATAATGTTTGACTCCAAACTCTAAATGAGGTGGAATTAGTTGAGTTGAAAATATAATTCAAAGACCTTTCATTTGGTAGGTCATCAGACACCTAATTCTTTGTGTGATCGGAGTTATGATAATATAAATTTGACCCTTGCATAATCTGATGCGGAAAACTCAATCGATAGGAAAGTTTTGAGCTCGACTAAGTACTAGAGGTCTCTTATGAACCAAATTCACTTCAAATACTCTCTAAATTTATAGGAATGAGTCTAAAAATATAGATACATGAAATACATAACTAGGTTCAAGCTTATGTATTTATGAAAAAAAAGATTCGGATCCTAAGAATAGAGTGGTAGGGTGTTGCGAAAAATCTTTAAGTTGACGCATGACCCAAAGCAGTTGAGTGCCACAACTTCCTAATGCCATGTATTCAGATTCGATAGTTAAAAGTGTAATAGAGGTTTGTTTTTTTCTTTGCTAGGAGATGAGTGATTTTGCGAGTAGATGACAAGATCCACTAGTGCTTTTCCTTTTTAATTTATCTCCTGCAAAATTTTCATGAGTAACCAGTCAAAGAACAAGTGGAGGAATTTAGATATCGAAGGCCCAAGTTGACGTTCCAATCAAGTATCAAATTATTCTTTTCAAAGCAGTCAGATAAGACTCCTTGGGAGTCGATTGGAACCTTGGACGTTTGCATACACTGAACATGATGTCAGGTATTTTAGATGTGAGATAGAGTAGTGATCCAATAATAATCCTTTTCAATATTATCAACTTCAAGATAGGTTGAGAGACTCATAGGGGTGCAATAGGCCTTTCCTTTATCCATGCCAAAATTCTTGATCAATTCCCTAGCATATTTAATCTGGCAAATAATGATGCCCTTTTACTTTTGTTTGATTTGATGTCTGAGGAAGAAGGGCAGTTCACCCATAAGACTCATTTCGAATTCTCCTTTTATATGATTAAAAATATTCTCACACAAAGAGATGTAAGGACTACAAATATAGTCTCATCCACATAAATTTGAACGATAAGAAAATATGAATTTAATTTTTGAACAAAACGATTGGTGTCAATATTGCCTCTTTTAAAATTATTTTCTAGAAGAAAATTACTAAGGCGTTCGTACCAGGCTTTGCGGGCCTGCTTCAGTCCATAGAGAGCTTTTGATAATTGAAAACATGATTAAATAAGGAGGGGTTTTCAAAGTCGGGGAGTTATTTAACAAAAACCTTTTCTTTGATGAAGCCATTTAAAAAGACACTTTTAACGTCCATTTGAAAAGGTTTAAAATGATGGAATGAAGTGTAAGCAAGTAATATATGAATAGTTTCTAACCTTGCCACAGCAGCAAAAGTTTCATCGTAGTCTATACCTTCCTATTGAGAGTAGCCTTGGGCTACCAGTCTGGATTTATTTCTGACGACTTTACCATCTTCATCTATTTTATTTTGAAATACCCACTTAGTTCTGATGATCGAGAAGTTGTTAGGTCTTTCCACTAGAGTCCATACTTGGTTTTGTTCAAATTGTTCAAGATCTTCTTTCATGGCATTGACCCAAAAATCATCTTTTATAGCCTCATCAATCGTTTTAGGTTCCAATTGGGATACCAATGCAACTGAAGCTTATTTTTTTAGTGACACCCTTGTTTGTATACTCTCTATGGGATTTCCAATGATGAAATCATTTAGATAGCTTGCGATGTATCTCCATTCTCTGGGCACCACTATATTGTCTTGAGGGGAAGTCTACTTTTCAGAGCTTTTAGTTGGATTCTTAGTTTATGTGCTATTTATGGAGACATATGTGGGAGTATTTCTCGTAGAGGTTCTTCATCAGGAAGTTGCATGCTTGGGTTAGTTTCATCCAAATGAACATGAACTGATTCTTCAACACTAAGAGTACATTTATTAAAGACTCTGTAAGCTCGACTAGAGGGAGAGTAGTCGAGAAAAAAACCTTCATCACTTCTCAGATCAAATTTATCAAGATTGTTCTTACTATTATTGTGGACATAACACTTGCATCCAAAGTGTGAAAGTAACCTATATTGGGTTTTTTTCCTTTCCAGAGTTCATAAGAAGTTTTCTTCAGAATTAGCCTGATATGCATCTATTCAACATATGACATGCAGTGTTAACTGCTTCAGCCTAGAAGTGGTTTGAAAGGCTTTTATCAAGAAGCATTGTTTGGGCAGTGTCTTTAGAGAACGGTTCTTTCGCTCTACATCTCTATTTTGTTTTGGAGATCTGGGCGAAGAGAAGTTTTGAGATATTCCATTGCCATTGCAGAACTATTCAAAGAGTTTGTTCTAAAATTTTCCTCCATGGCCACTGTGAATACTAGTGATAAAATAACTTGTATCTCTCTGAAACATTTTACAGAAGACTTCAAATTTTGTGAAAGTTTCATGCTTAAGAGATAGAAAAATAACTCAAATAAAAAGAGAATAATCATTGACAATAATAAAAGCATAATTTTTACCACCAATACTTGCCATTTCAGTTCTCCCAAATAGGTCTATGTGTAGTAACTGGAGATGCTTTGATGTTCTGATAGAATCAGTAGCTTTGAAGGATGACTTGGTTTGTTTCCCAAACTGACAGGCGTCACACAGATGGTCCTTTTCAAGATTCAGTTTAGGGAGTCCAATGACTATATCCAGTTTGGAGAGTTTTTCAATTGCATGCATGCTGGCATGCCCAAATTTCCTACTCCATACCCATAGATCATTTGAGATCGCATTTAAGCATAGAAGAGTGGGTACATCCACATTATTCAGTACATAGATGTTTTTAACTCGGTCTCCAATGATGGTGATATTTTTTGACTAATTCCTGATGGTGCATTTTATTGAATTTAAGTGTACATCAAAGTCGGCATTGTATAGTTGACTAATGCTTAGAAGATTATGTTTTAGCCCATCAACTAGATAGACTTTTATAAGATCATATGAAGGACTTATGGTGATTGTGTCAATGCTAGTCACTTCTCTTTTTGCATTATTTATAAACCTTACATAGCCCCCATCAAATTTCTTGACACTCTTGATGTTTTCTTTATTTTTTGTTATATGTCTCAAACATCCTCTATCAATTACCTACATTCCATTTCTATACGAATTCTTTGTGGGTTCCTGCATTAAGAAACAATTAATTTGTTTTAGGTACCCAGGTTTTGTTGAGTCCTTGATTGTTAGTAGGGGAGACATTTGGTCTCCAAATCCATTTGCCCGATTTAAGGTTTTTGAAACTGAAGGATTTGTGACCAATTTTTTGACAAGTAAAATAGGTTGGTTCGAGAAACGTCTTATTTTCCGATTTAGAAGACCTTGGTGAGAAATTTCAAAAAAAAGAGTTTGTGCGAAATGAGCTATGACTTGGTGATTTTTGAATGCTATTAAGTTGCATCTTAACATCATCAAGTTCTTTCTAAAGTAAGCCAACTTCAATTTGACTAACTTCAAAAAGAATTTCCCAGTTTTTCTTATCTTTACAAATTTTATTGTATTCATCAATAACTTTTTAGAGTTTCTTACCTTGTTGGTTTCTCCTAGCGCCATGAAGCAGATGTTTGCGGCTTATGATGGTTCATCTTCAGAGCCATATTCCTCACTCAATGCACCTAGGGATTTTGAGTTTACATTTCTATGAGCATTTCTCCTCTTTAATTCAGGGCAGTTCTGTCTAATGTGTCTAGTCTTTCCTTAGTAGTAGCATTTGTCATCATTTCGATCATTTAATGTCGATTCTTAATGTGGTCATTATCGTTTTTTCTTGAGCATTTTTCTGACTCTACATGTTATTAATGACATCCCCTCACTAGTGGCTTTGTCTAGTTCTACTTCTTCTGTGATGGTTTCAACATTGAAAGCGATTGATTTTTTCTTCTCATCTTTATGATACCTATTAATATGATTTTTCTCATATGCCATGAGATTTACGCAGAGTTCATCATATGTCATGTTTTGTAGATCATCATCCTCTAGTATTGTCGCCTTAGTTTTCCATGCCTTAGGAAGACTTCAAATTAGTTTTCTCACTTGTAGGGAATTTGGATAGACCATTCCCAATGACTTTAGTTTGCTACTAGTTTGCTAAACCTTGTGAACATGGTTTCAACATCTTTATCATCATCCATCTTGAACTGTTCATATTCATTTAGTAGAGCATTAATTCTAGCTTTTTTGACTCTGTTAGTTCCTTTATAAGTGACTTTAAGCTTGTCCTACATTTTATTTGCACTCTCACATGTTGAGATTTTATCATATTCAGTCTCACTAAAACCATAATAGAGAAGACCGATGGCTTTGGCATTTGTTTGCAACACTTCCTATTGTTCTTTAGTGATTTTAAATGATTCCAAATCAATAATATTTCCCTCAGAAGTGCCAGGAACAAGTTTAGGACCTTTGTTGATGACTAGCAAGGCTTGAAAGTCAGTTTATTGAAAGAAGATTCTAAATCTTTCCTTCCAATGACAATAGTCCAAACCATTGAAGTAAGGGAGTGCTTTGATGAGTGACCATCCTAGAGAATAACACTAGGAATTTGATAGTTTTCCATTTGATCTTTGCTCATAAGCTGTAAGGCTCTTATCCGTAAAACCTGCTCTGATATCAATTGATAGTCAAGAGGGGGAAGGTGAATTGAAATTTTTGATAGTTGACTAACTCAGTTTGACAATCGACTAATAAAGAATAGTAAATTTGTAGAAACATATAACTAACAAAATTGATAACAAGTAATTTTTATACTGTTTCAAAACACCAATGGGGTACCTACTTCTAGTCTGTTTGGGTCACAAAGGGTTCCTTTAAAGCTCAAAAGTGAGTAATAGATTATAGATTGCTTTCTTTTTCACTAAGTCAGATGTGTAGATAAGATACTCAACTTTTCTCAAGAAAGTCTAGTCTAGAAGATCTAACTTTTTTCTCTTTCTTTACAATTATTCACACAGGGAGTACAATGATTGTATTGATTAGATGAGTAAAGCTTCAAGCTAGAACAATTCTTTTTCGCAAGTGTTTGATTTCTAGAAATAGAGTTGCTATATGAGGCCTAAGAAAAATTAGACATTAGAGGATCCTTGACCCAAGGGATTTCATCCAATCAAGGATATTAAGGAATCCTTGATTAGGGATGTGTCCAGCTTAGCTGGATACTTTCCGTCCATCCAGGATATGATTTGCAGCAATCCAACTTGACTGATATCTATCCTTCTTTCCAAGATATGATTTGTACCAATCAGGGATATGGTCTCTTGAGATCTTTCTTGTTTCCTCTTTTCCTTTTTCGGTGGGTTACTCCATTGATCTTGTAGGTTGCCCATGTATTTTTCCTTTTTGATTTTTCCTACATATGGGATCATCAAAAGATATTAGATGCCAACAATCTCCCCTTTTTTTGATGATGACATTTTTAGTGGGCTATATAGCTACTTCCCTATTTCAATCCGGTGACTCCCCCTGGCTATGTGCTTTAGTAAGTCGACTCCCCCTCTCTCCATGCGCTTATTCTTGAAATATAACAACAAAGTAAGCCAAACACAGAGAACAACAGAGAAAGCAGAACAAAAACGAAAAGCAAATAGAGTACAAGCATATGCACATAATCATAATTTCTCCCCTTTGGCATAATAAAAAAGAAGGCATCACAAGCATAAGTTCAGTCAAAAGGCAGTGCGCCTCAAGGTCAGAAGAGAATAAGTTCGGGAAGATTTTACCCCAATACTACAAAGCAAAAGAAATTGTCTTGAAAAGAAGCGGAAACTAGTGATGGCCTAAAAAGTATTTTAGAGTGTTGAGCACATTTCTACAAAATATATCATAGGATTTCTCAGTGTTGGTGGAGAAGGTTGAATAGGTATTCTAAATAGATACTGCATGATCAGTGATTGAAGAGTTGACTCCATTGTTCAACAATTCAACTTGCTTGATAAGCTTGTTGACAGAATGCACACCTTCCTTCTTTAGTTCATCAATATCCATACGTAGTTTTCCTAAATTAGTGTTGGAGTCCTTGCTGAGTTGAAAGAATTTTGGTGAGAATTTCCTGCATATCCTTCATAGAACAAGTTGGAAAAGAAAGATAAGACTTGATATCATCCACCTCTTTAGTGAGAAGAACAACAAAGTCTGCTGGGGTCTTAGTCGACTTAGGAGTTTTTGCCTTTCCCTTAACAGAGTCCTTCTTGTGCCATATGTTGTCAATGAGCATATAACCCATGCTGGCAAAGGTATGGGAGTCATAAGTGGTGGAGAATTCAGTGGCTTTGAAACCTGAAAGATCCACTTGAGATTCACAAAGAATATGAGCGATGAGCCGACCATAGGAAAGACTTACAGATGAATTTGAGTCCTTAATACTTTCAAGCATGTATTATCTAATCCATGTGGCCCAGTTGATGCGATATTTCTTGAGAAGATAGTAAAGGATGAAAATATCTCTGTTTGAGATGTTGCTAAAAGATCCCATTTTGTGTACCAGAGTGGTGAAAATGCTATGAGCCAAGATTCTATGCTCAAAATAAAGAGATAGAGGACCAAAATCAGGGAAATCATAGTGATCCTCAGAGACAAAACCTCTTGCCTCCTCTAGGGATACCTTGAAGTCCTCAGACCAGTTTCCATTCATATACAGTATATCACCAGAGAACTCGCAGCAAAACATTTCTTTGAAGAGTTGACTGTTAATGATAATTCAAACTCCCAAAACTAGAGATTCCAAGTCGTTACCATTTCCAACCTAACAAAGTTTTGCGTAGAACATGCGAACTGCTTCCTCATAGCATTCCAACTCAGAGTCTCAAAATACGAGAAAGCTTTTGAGCACGAAAAAGGTACTAACTTTGCAGTGGGAATTGTCCAGTTGTTCAAGATTCATTACTTGACCAGGAACAACATGTCTCTTCTTGAAATCCTCGAATCTTGCTTTTTTTTCTTCAATGCCCCAGAACTTATGCAACTTATCAGTACCCAAGGATTCAAGAGGACAAGGCGGGTGTTTTTTAGGGGTTTTTTTCCTGAGAGCAGAAGGGGCAAATATAAGATTCTGCCTTACATGAGTCCGAGGAGATAAAGTCAATTTCAAGAGATGAATTGTGATTGGGGATTTCTGGGAGAGCATTGAGCGTGTACGAGTCATGGTGAAAGGTTGAGAGAGAGGAGAGAAGAATACGGGGCAAAGAAAGAGGAGGAAGATGAGAAGATTGAGAGAAAAGAGGGGTATTTAAAAGAAGAGAGAGATACATGAAGGGAATTTTGATGGCAAAAAGGCAGAGAAAACAAAGAGTTTCTTCTGACGAAGAGACGAAGTCATGCAGAAAGTCCTGATGGTAAATAAGTGGAAGAGAAAGAGAGATAAATAGAAAAATAAATAATTAAAGAAACTGCAATAATGATGAAAGATTTTGTGGTCCGAAAAAGTGTACACTAAAAGAAAAGAAAATAAAAATTAAATCTTTAATTTTGAAAAGATCTAACATTTAATTTTGCTCGCAAGTAAGAAAATATTTCCTCATCCAAAGGTTTAGTAAAGATATCTGCAAGTTGATTTTCGATGCTAATAAAATCCAAAATAAAATCTCATTTTTCAACATTATCACAGATAAAATGATACTTAATATTGATGTGCTTAGCTCTAGAGTGATGAATAGTGTATTTAGATAAATTAGTTGCACTAGTATTATAACAACTGGTGACAAAGAAGTGCACCGTTAGTCAGGAGTTCTCAAAAGAGCTCCAGCATTGCAGTGCTATCTCGACCTGGTTCTTGGTTAAAAAAAAAGAGGACCTCGGAGCATTCACCATTCCCTACACCATAAGGGATGTGGAATTCGCAAGGGCATTATGTGATTGGTGCAAACATCAACTTAATGCCCCTTGTGATTTTCAAGAAGCTCGGCCTGGCAGCCCCTATACCTACTAGCATGTGATTTTTTATGGCTAACCGCACAGTGAAGAAGTCGGTGGGGATCTTGCATAATGTCCTCGATAAGGTGGAAAAGTTTATATTCCCTGCGGACTTCATGATCTTGGACTGAGAAATCGACTTTGACGTCCTAATCATCTTGGGGAGGCCCTTCTTGGCTATTGGGAAAGCCTTGGTGGACATGGAATTTGGCCTCCTCAAGTTTAGATTGAATGACAAAGAAGTCACCTACAAAGTTTGTAGATCAATGAAAAGGCGTGACGATGTTACGATGGAGGTTTGGGCTATTGATGAAGTCTGAGTAATCAGATAGCCCACATCGTACCGCGACGTTAAATCAGGTGCTACTTCGGAGGCAACCCAAGATATTTTTGTAATAATTGTAGATTAGTTTTAGTTTGTGGCTTTAGACTTTAGATTAGGCTAGTTTTTTGTATTTTTTAGGCTATACATTTTGGACAATGGACTAGAATTGTATAGGGTAATAATGTATTTTTGTAGGTTTTTACAGGTGCCAGACCAAGCTGGCCGAATTTTGGCTGAAAAGAAGCAGGAACTGGAGTTCATGATATGCTTTACGGGCCATGTTGCATACCTGTGGACCATCTCGTGAAAGTCTCCAGTAAGCAAGGATAGACTTCACTCCAGTCCACAAGCAAAACCCACAATTCATATGTAGAACTACGGGTCATGGATTGGGTTCGTGGACCCCAGGTAAGTCCTCAAAATTTTCCTAAGTGTCAAAGTCATCTACGAGATGTGTCACAAGTTGTATTATATCATACAACTCGTAGACAGTAGGTGGGGGTGAAAGGGTTAAGGCTTTCACAAAACCCAATTCACCAACCGCAGAGCATTCTATGACTCATAATCGGGCTTTCGTAATGCCAATACCCCTTCAATCAGAACCCGACCCGGTAAGGTTTAAATAAGGGTAAAAATTATTTTGACCCATTTTATTCATAAAACTGACACCAGAAAAACCCTACGACCTCACCCACGTCATTTTCCAACCTCTAATCCATCATCCCATATCACGTTTCTGACCAAATTCTTACGACCCACTATTCCTAGGGTTCTGAGCCTTACTCCACTTCCCCGTCAATCTCCTCTCAATTGCAGTTCGAATTAGTAAGCCTACGATGTCTAAAACTTGCCCTAGTTAAATTTTGATCATTTATCGAGTATTGACTTGTGTTGGGGATGGGTTATTGGAGTCGGAGTCAATTACTTTGACTTAAGATGTTTATCATAAATTGTGAATGTTAGATTAAGGTAAAAGTTGGTGTTGGAAAGGGCGGGTATGTTAAATTACATAATAATACGGCTACTCGATCATGTTGAGTTAATTGAAAATGCATTCACATGGCCCAGTAGTAGTACACATGATGATGGGTGGTTGCAATGATTTAAAATGCATTGTCGATGGTTTTGATGGGGTCGGGTATGCTTAGGGTTGATGACTTAAGTTAAATTTGTGAATTGGTGCATAAATCCTTGTATACATATGCATTGAAGCTGATAAAATTAGTCGGGGCAACTCATAGATGAGTTTTTCAAAAGAAATTATAACATTGGCCAAATTTATGAGGGTCTTTTACGATTTGTGGATCAGTCCATGAGTTATAATTACCCCTCGTGGAAGGCTCCAATGCTAATTATTTCTTGAGGCCTTATCATATGAGACCATCCATGACTCGTGGACTAGTCCATGAGTCATAGATAGGTGTCATATGAGTAACATACACTATCATACAAAAATCCCTACAAGTTGTAGAATAATCCATGACTCGTAAGGGGGGTTCGTAAACCCAATTTCCTTTTAGTTAGGTTCTAAAATTTTCTTGTGTTCTCTTTTGTTATTCATGGAACTAACCTAGTTCGTGATTGTGTGTCTTGCAAGTGTTATGGCTCCTAAATCTAAAAAGGAAGAGATTCGAGCTATAAGGGTCCACCTGTGAGATGAGACCACTGATTCAGAGCATTCCCTCGAGGCTAGTGGCTCTGTAGAGGAGATTGGCATCCAACCAGACTCCTATATAGAGCCATGCCAGACTCAGGCATCTTCTAGGCATGCTTCATCACAGGCTATTATGGTCTGACCTCCCCAGCCTGATGAGGGAGATGATTGGGCTAGTAGTAGTATTTAGATGGCCTCTTACGATAGGGGGTCCAAATCAGGTTCTGAGGAGGGTTCAAACTCCTCACCATCCTCCAGCCCTCACACACTTGAGTCCTCACCAGATACAACAAACAGTAGGCGGTGCATGGAGGGCATGCAGACTATTTTTATGGAGGATATAAAAAATAACGAGTGTGGTTTTCCTGCTCGTTCTATATTGGAGGAGTCTCATGTCATCACCATAGGGATCGATTGTGTCTTAGGGATGGAGGACACGATTGTACGATATGGACTCCAGTGGGTGGCACAGCCAGTGGTGAGGTACTCACTGGTATTGGTGAGGGAGTTCTATGCCTACTACACCGTATGATACACAACACTCTTCCAAAGGGGAAGAAGCCCCTCAGCCAGCCTAGTCTTAAGGATGTTAGAGTGCGGGGATTGATGGTTAATATATCAGAGGAGACCATCTGACATATGTTATTTGGACCCAAGTTTGCAACCCCCAGTTCTACAGTTGAGTTCAACCACAGAGTGGGGCAGGCGCATGACTTATGAGTCATGAGGGACCTGGAGTACCGGGCCTATTTGATGAGATGGGTGGCTACCCACATCGCTGCACTGAGACCAGACCCTATATGGGTAGCCATACCTTTGGAGCCTATTGTCAAGGCTTCGCTCAGCTTCCCCACCAAATTTTGATGGGCGGTGATACGCTCGAGGATCTGGCCTACACTTGCAGATAATACTTTGATGACGGATAGGGTTATTTTGGTGGCTAGAATCTTGGCTGGCTATGCTATTGACTGGGTTGCGCTGATCATCGAGCATATACATGAGGCAACCTTGAGAAGGTCCATGACGATCCCCTTCTTATATATGGTACACAAATTATGTATGATAGCAGAGGTTCGTATTTTGCACCACGTGGATGCTATACATATTGTGCCGCACACACTGGACGCTGCTATGATCAAGGCTGATGAGAATCCAGTTGTTATGCATATAAGACCAAGGCAATAGATCATACTTCTAGACTTGCTTGCCTCCGTGCCTACGATCGAGCCATCTAGTTCGGCTGCTGTATAGACCACAGAGGGTCCCCCACAGATGAAGACTATTGAGAGGGGCCCACTATTGCTATTATTATTATCCTAGAGTCTGTATTTGCTTCATCAACACCTACCGACATCGCATTTGTGTCGGCAGAAGTATTCCAGGCACTGGCGCAGAGACTGGCATATGTTGAGTCATAATTGCCTCAGCTCCTAATGCAGCTGAGGCCCTGGGTCCGCCAGGTTATATCAGAGGTGGAGCACCCCATGCAAGCGTTCACCACTCCTAATATTAGAGAGGGACTTGCACCAGAGAATGCACACATCAATGCTTTTGAGGAGCAAATCCAGACGAGCCTCTGCACAATGGCTCCTATTAATTTATTGGCCATGCAGATAGAGGTTCAAGAACTTCGAGCTGACATTGTTGCAGCATTGGTAACCTCGTTAGGGTTCCCATCCACTACACTAGCTGTAACACCCATTGTTGATCTGTTCGCTCATGAGGAGCCCACATACACTTCCCTCAAGAAGTGGCCCCGAATAGATGATACAGATGCGGAGTGACTTCGTGTTGAGCCGACAGAGGAGGAGGAGCTGAGGATCGCCCTGGCCAGATCTTGAGAAAAGGAGGAGTCCAGACAAGACCACGCATGCCAGATGCTTAGAGGCGCGAGTTCCTCCAATGTTGCTCCTACCGTTGAAGAGTCCACCAGGTCTATGGAGGGTGGACAGAGTGAGGCAGAAATTGGTGCTTAGGCGCCCAAGTATATTTATTTTAACCCCAATTCCTTATATTTTATTCTTGTGCATTGAGGACAATGCGCATTCTTGTTGATAAGGTGTGGGTGGTTATACGGCCGTGGTGAAGTCTGAATAACTCTAGCCTATAACTACCCTAATTTTTGATATCCAAGGGGTTTTCTTTCCTATGTTCTTTCCCTTAAAATTTTATTTTATATTGAACTAGCATGTTTAAGATGTTATAGGTAGCATGTGTAATACATAGTATTGATATCCATGGCATAGTAAATTTTTCTATAAAAATGATACCCACCAAATTTTTGTTTTGGTTAGTTTGATAGTGACCATGCATGATTAGGCTATCCTGATAGTTGTTGTTCTGACAAGTATGTGACTGTGATAAAAAGCATGATCTGATTAGTTGTGTAAACATGTAAAGCAGCGCCATGAGTGAGTGAGTGTAATTACATGATTCTCTACTGTACTATAATTTAGAACTTGCCCTGTTACTCAGGATATAGACTTTAGGTTAGTTGGTTAGGAAAGGATCTTATTGTTTTAATTTAGCCCACTTAACTTAAATAACCAACCAAAGATGTTGATTATCCCTTGGTCCTTATTTTGAGCCTGACCCTATTCTTTGTAAACACCTGATAGCCTGGACCTTAATAAATGATAAATCCCAAAGTCGGCCCTGGTCTTTCCTTGAACACTATGAACCTTTACTTAGGCTAAAAGCCTAAGTTGAGGGTGTCTACCCAATAAGTGGCTCTGGTTTGAAGGTTAGATATTATGCACCTCAACCTAGGAAAAAAGCCTAAGTTGAGGGTGGTTGGTATAAGGAGAATTCATAAAAGGAGGAAAATTGCTTAGTGATATAGAAAAGCGAAGAAAAAGAATAAAAAGGGTGCAAGAAAAATGAGTTAATTTTCCAAAGTACAGAATAGTGTACATGAATAAGGGCAAAGTGCTAAAAGAAAAAAAAATACACCCTTAGACAATTGAAAAATGGGAAAAGGGGAGAAGAAAATTAAAGTGATAGGTTGGTAGGGAGAATGTGGTAAAATAATACAGTATCAAGGAGGTTCGTAATCACTATATACCCAGATAATCATTCCAAAGCCTCATGAGCCTACATTACTAGCCTGAAAAGTCCTAATGTGATCCTAATCTGACTAGTCGATTGGTCATAAGTCTGGATTATAGGGGCAAGAATATGGTATTAGGTATAGAAGTTGAATATCTTTTGTGAGAGTGAGTGTTTTGATACAGTCCCAATGAACTTAAACGGAAACAATTTCACCTAGAGTGTTAAGGGACTTGTTTTTCTATGTGGGCACCTGGATTGCGTTGTTATATGTGACTAAATCAATGATATGTCACTTATTTGTGGTTGTATGGCTTGTCATAGTTGCTCTACTGGAATTTAATAGTCTGCATTGGCGTACTAGATAACTAACTAGTATGTATTTTAAGAAGAATTGGGTATCTATGGAGGTTTTGATGTACTCTGTGCCATTGGATTGATTTCTATATCTCTATGTTGCTTAAGAAGATTGAGTCCATCGCATAAGAATAAGCAATAATTTTAAGTTGAGGGTGTTGATGTGCTGCCAAAATACAACCCTTTTTAATGCTTAAAACTTGAGATTGTGTGTGTTCTCAAAGCGATGTTAGTAGATTTTATGTTTGTTTTGTTTGTTTTTGTAGGATTTCAGTGTTGGCATAGTTTTGAGCTTGAAGTGCTATTTCTACAGAGGTTTGGCGGTTTATGAGGCCTTCTATGGGTCGTGGGTCGCTCCACGAGTCATAGAGGGGGTTTTATTTGTTCCTCCATTAACGGGTTGTAGAGTGAGTTCCACTCTACGAGACCAAAGCACGAGTCGTAGACCAACATACGTGTCGTAGAGTGAGGTCGTGAACTGAAGAAGCAGAAAGTAAAGAGTTTCTGAAAGTGGCTCAGACGAGACCTTTCATGGGTTGTGAAAAACTTTATGACTCATGAAGAAGGTTTCGTACAGAGTTCTAGTAGCTTCAACAGTGTTCCATGAGACCTTGATTCATGAGCCGTGAACTGTCCCAGGATCCGTAAAGTATGTTCGTGACTAGTGCCAACACAATTGTAACGATCCAAAATTTTTTGAACTTCATGATGGTTGGTCAAGGTTAGTGTTAAAATGGTCATGGTTGAATTTTGGTAGCCATGGGCTGTATTTAAGTGGACGTATTCAAAATGGATTGTTTTGTGAGGTTGTAGGGCCGGTTGGGCAGTGAAATATGAAAGATCATAACTTTTTGTATGGATTGAATTATGTGTTCTGCGATATATCAAATTGAATCTCTTTGAGTTATCTTCGCAATGCAACTTGTTTCACTTAATTCAAAGTTTATATGAGAAAGTTATGGCTAAAACAATGAGACTGCCCATAATTGGAAGACCCTGGAACAAGGTTCTGGAATTGGGTTAAGGACTAGACCACGGACCATTTGGTGGTCCACGGTCTTTGTGGGGGCTCGTGGGTTGGTCCAGTATTCTCCTAGGGGTTAGGGGCTAGCCCATGAACCAAGTGTGGTCCCACGGACCACCCCACGGTCCGTGAGACCCTTCACGACCCTTGAGGGGTCCCGTGAAGTGGGGCAGAATGTTGGTCAAGGTTCGGGGCTCGAATCCAGACCAGTTGATGCTCCACGGACCTGCACACGGTCCGTGTGCAGCTACACGGTCTGTGAGACCCCCTGTGAAGTGATCCAGAAATTCCTCCAAGAGTTCAAGTAAAAGTCGAGGCCAAGTTAAGTTACACGGGCAAGTATACGACCCGTGTACCTATTGACGGGCACTATAGCCCTTTCGTGAGATCCTGTTTCAGTAAATTAGTCCATTTTATTAATGGTTAATTTATAATTTAATTAAATCCTATGCCCCTTTAGGCTTTCTAAGGTCTCCAAAACCCCCTAATCAAACCCTAAACCCTTTTCATCCATTCTAACACTCCTCAATTCATTTTAAAATTCTCTCAATTCTCTGGACCTCCATTGATGCAAGCTTGAAGAAATTTGGAGAGGATCATCCTTGTTGTGAAATCCTTCAATTCTCTTGGTTAATTTCAAGGTATGCGGGTTTGATACATGGATTCCCTTTCATCCATGAAGACCCAAGAACCCTCCTCTTTAATTTATGATTTTCAGATTTCTTTAATATTGGGTTCTTGAATTTTTGAAGTATTTAGTTGAATTAGATTGTGGGATGTAGAAATTAGGTGATTTAAAGTTGATGTAAGTTTGAATTCTATGAAGCTTCAATGGATTTGATGAAGTTAAGTTATGCATGTCTCTTTACTCTTGAACTATGCATGGGTAGTATCTAAATGTTGTTTTGAAGGTTTGTTTGACTTGAATTTCTCATGAACTAATCTTGAATTGAATTTAAAGCATAAATTCTAGTACCCATGCTATTCTCATTGTTACTCATGGCATTTCCTGTATGATCATGGATATTTTGATGAAAGTTTTGGTGTGGGCTATGTCCCAAACATGTTTATGACTATGATTTTTAACAAGTATGAATTATGACTAAGTTGTGATCACACTAAGTCTATGATATGGCTCTTTGAGCAACATGAGTGTTTACACCAATATGATAT
>JBCEWC010008425.1:0-19993 GCA_038996855.1 Solanum aculeatissimum | reverse complement strand
GTTATGTTAGATGCTCTTTACACTCGTGACACCAGGTTTTGGGATATATTTTTAAGTGGGTGACTATATATCTATTGTGTTTTTCTTCTTTTAGTGGACTTATTCTTGGGTTGAGAATTTAAGTGGTCTTTTAGTCATAACCCTATTTTGGGTTGTGACAATACAAATGGAATGACATTTCACCTACCACGGCAGCTTTAATAGTTGTATTCCACTTGTGCGGGAAACTCTCAGCCTGATATGCAACCTGGTTCTTATATGGTACTTTCTACAGTTTGTTGTCATAAAAAATTTCACTTCACTAGTACTCAACATTTTCCCCCTTTCTTGATGATGACAAACTGTATCGTTTATTTTTCTAAGTGAAAGCATTCTCCCTGTAACAGCATTTCCTGAAGTAACACAACAAGTGATAGAAACTTCCCATTGAATAATAGACCCCCCTGAGATGAAAACTACCTACTAGTTATATTTTTCCCCTTTTGGCATCATTAAAATAGGAGAAACCGTAAATTGAGATAAACGCCACAAAAGAAAAATTATAGCTATAAGAGATAAGCAAAGAAAGGCATAAGCATAAAAACATTGATCCATAAACCAGACAGCAGAAACATCACAGATATACAGTCATTACATAAAAGTATTCCAAACATAGCACAACATAGGTAACAGCCAGAATCGGAGACAAAAAGAAAGAAAAAAAAGGGAGGACAGGAGAGGGAACAACAGAGACAGGGTACAGATGCTAAGGTCCAGAGGTTTTAGGAGCAAAATATTGGAAAAGTAAGGTCATGCGGGTATTGGAGTCCTCATGGGCCCGAAGAAGCTGTTGAGTGAGCGATTTTCTTTCTTGAGCTTGCTGAGCATTTTCTTCTCTAAGCTTGGCCAGTTCCCCAGAACCTGGTCCCTCAGTAACACCTGCGGCCAACTTAGCCTTTAAAGTCATCAATTCAGCATCCTTGGCCCCCAAAGTAGCAGTCAGTTCTTCAACCTGGTCCCTCAGAGCATCTTGCTGAGCAAGTAGTTCTGACACTTAAGATTTGCGGACTCCAGGACATCCTTCACTGCACTCACACTCAACCAGAGTAGTCTGAGAAAAAGACTGCTTAACAGTACCAGGTACACCATGTCTCAAATGAACCCTAAAATACTCAAAAACATTATCTAGTAGGTACCCATATGGCAGCCAATGACGTCCCTCCTTAGCAGTGAACACCTTTGTCATGTGCTCCATCATTATCGCAGGGAGATTGATTGGTTCTAACTTACTGAGTGCTTCCATGAGAAACAAATCAGCCATTGTTGCAATCGTCCTTTTTTCAGTTCGAGGCAGTAGTACTTTGTTAGTAAACTCAAAATACAACTGATACTGTCCCTTGAGAAACTTTTTTGAAAAAACACAGGTATTCAGATCGGAGACTTTTCTTGCCTCAAGAAGGAAACCCTTGGCAGGAGAATAATCAAGCACACTATCAATTCTCTCTCTATCAACCTTCAAAATAGAACCTAACACCTCCTCATCTAACCAAAAAGAAATATCCCCAACTGAAGTGACAAAACCTCCATCAGACTGAATTACAACATTGATGTAAAATTGATGGACCTCCCATTCATGGAGTGAGGGAACGACCACTCAAAAAGATGATCCCATCCCTAAAGGGTTATTGAGTCGACCAAGTCCCTCATTCCAGCCAGTCCCTTACCATTTGCTTCAAAGACTCTACCACTCAAAATCGTTTGCTTTTCAAATAGACTGATACGGTCCTCCTTGCTACTCCCTTTGTCAACCCTCGCCTTTTTCACATGTGAACCTGGTTCCCGAGTGGAAGCAGGGGCACTCCTTTTAGGTTTCTCAGCCCGATGATTCTTAGATCTCACATTCTCCTTAGCCAAACCTGATCTTGTGGACACAGGTGCAAAAATCTCAATTTTTAACTTCAGACTGACAAACTCATCATTAGAGATATCATCATCACTTTCCTCTTGATCATCAAGGGAGACCAATTTTTCATGAGGAACATCCTCTTCCTCCAACACCGTGGTACTTCTAAGTCATCGTTTCTCCACCATCTTTGACTTGCTGGCAGTAATTGCATCACTAAGAAGCTTCTTTTAAGATTACCTGGTGGGTTAGGAGCGAGTAGGTTCTTGAGGGGACTCACGCACAGGTCTCTTGCCTTGATCAAGACCAGTCTGGTCCTTTGGTGAGGATGGTGCAGGTACAGGGAAGGGAACTCGTCGTTTAATTCTCTAGACTAATGACATCTCATTCTCATCCTCAGATGCTTTTTCTTTATCAACCGACACATCTAATGGCTAAACCCCGCTGACAGGAGTACAATCAAATCTTGGCGTTGCAAGAACTAGTTGAAGATCTGGAGATCTAGATCCATCTTTCTGAAAGGTGTCTTCTTTCTTGAGAGACATTAGACCTTTGGCCACCCATTCAGGTCCCTCGACAAAAATATTCGACTCAATTACTTGGTCCTCAAGAAGGTCTCCATCGAATTGTTTTTCAGAGATAGAAGAGGATCCAGGACCAGGTTGAGATGATGTGCCATGTTCGTCAGCAGACACAGGGTTTACACAGCCTGGTATTATACTTAGTTCTTGAACTGAAGAGACTGGGGCAAGAACCGTACTAGGAGAAGGAACAAGAGATGACATATCTGTGGGAGATGAGGGTAAGGGAGAAAAGGGTGAGACTGGACGAGATGGTACATGGTGCTAATCAAATTTTAGGGACAAGGAAGAGGGTGAGGACAGTGAGGAATTGGATTTTGGCAAACTAAGGGCTTCATTACCTGAGGATATATCCCTGTCGGAACCAGTTGTTTATTTTTCCATGATGGAGAACAAGATCAATCCATAAGAAAAGGATACACAGCAGAGCGGAAGGAAGACTTGAGAAGAAAAATACAAAGAGAAATCTTTTGGGATTTGAAAATGTAAAGATTTCTTCAGAGAAGAAGGGATAAATAATAATGGTGAAAAATGGCGCCTAAAAGTTGATTGGTTGTGACGCTTCAAAAACTGGGAAGAGCAGACGTCTGTTCAAAAAAGATGAACAGATGGGACAAGTCCTGAGAATCTGAGATATGTAATAGTGCTATGAGAGGAATACTAACCTGATAGGGATTCAGGTCCTTGATGAACAGAAGCTTATTAGTCCCTCCGTTGATCCTGAACCAATATTCTTATACAAATACCAATCAGTACAAACCTGCAAAATACACAATGAAATTTTATCTTTTGTGAAAGAATACTCAGATATCTGAGCAGTATTTCTAGCCAGGAAAACAAATTAACAAGTAGAAATCAAAATAGTCACCTGCCTATGAGATCAAAATAGTCACCTGCCGGGTAGAACAGGGGTAAGTTTTCAGTTCCTTTGAGATATCTGAGAATCCTTTTTGCTGGCTTCAAATGTGACTCTTTTGGGGATGACTGAAATCTTGCACACGTTCCAACACTAAACACAATGTCAGGCCGACTTGTTGTTAAGTACAATAAGGATCCAATGATGCCTCTATACATAGTGGCATTGATCTCAGAACCTGACTCATCTATATCCAGATTTGAGTTGACTCCCATAGGGGTATCCAAAGACTTTGCACCAGTCAGTTGATATTTCTTCAGTAGTTCCTTGATGTACTTTTCTTGACAAATAAGAGTCCCGCCTGTTATTTGCTTGATTTGCAATCCCAGGAAGAAGGTGAGTTCTCCTATCATGCTTATTTCAAACTCACTATGCATCAGGTCCTCAAATTCCTTGCAAAGTGAATGAATCGGTTGTAGCTCTAAAGATGATATCATCAACATACACCTGCACAATCAACAAATTCCTTCCTCTATCTTTGAGAAATAGGGTGTTATCAATCTTACCCCTTTTGTATCCATGATTCAAAAGAAATCCTGATAGTCTCTCGTATCAAGCTTGAGGAGCTTGTTTGAGACCATACAGGGCTTTATCAAGCTTTATCACATGGTCAGGAAATTCTGGATTCTCAAAACTTGGAAGTTGCCTGACAAAAACCTCCTCTTTCAAGTTACCATTAAGAACGACACTCTTGACATCCATTTGAAACAATTTGAACTCCATGTGCACAGCAAAAGCAAATAAGAATCTTGATAGCCTCCATTCTGGCTACTGGAGCGAAGGTTTCATCATAATCAATGCCTTCCTCCTAATTGAAACCCTGAACCACTAGTCGAGATTTATTTTTGGTAATGGTTCCATTTTCATCCAGCTTGTTTTTTAATACCCACCTGGGCCCTATCACAGTTCGATCTGCTGGTCTTGGAACAAGATGCCACACCTTACTCCTTTCAAACTGCATCAACTCTTCCTGCATGGAGTTTATCCAATCAGCATCTTTAAGAGCTTCTTTGAAATTCTTAGGCTCCACTGATGAGAGAAACGCTCCACATGCCATTAGATTTTTAGTCCTAGACCTGGTTTGGATTCTAGAATCCAGAGGAGAGACTAAGTTATCCATGGGATGTGATGATTGTTGTTTCCATCTAGACATCCTCACTTTTGGGACATTTTGATCTGTGGCAGTATCTGGTTCTTCAGATTCAGAGGGCTGACTTGGCTCAATAGCTTGGTTACCATCAGGTTCAGTTTCTCCTATCACAGGTCCTAGTGAAGGAGAGTCAGGTTCTTCAAAGAAAGTTTCATCATCTGGATTCATCTAATCAATTGGATTTGTATCATCTGAGTAGCTCTCTACAAAACCCTTATCGTGAGGTTGAAGATGCTTTTCTAGATCAGTATCACTTTGACTGGGTGAGATATCATAGCATTCCGCTTCATCAAAGATGACATGCACACTTTCCTCGATACATGAAGTTCTCTTGTTAAATACCCTGTATGCTTTACTGTTTACTAAGTATCCGACAAAAATCCCTTCATCACTTTATAAGTCAAACTTGCCCTCCAAAAGCTCTGAGATGACTGATGTTGGGTTTTCTTCCAAACGAGAGCTCATATGGAGTTTTATTTTTTAGAGACCTGATCAGACACCTATTAGTTATGTAGCAAGCAGTGCTTACAGCTTTAGCATAAATTGTTTTGGCTAAACCTGATTCGATAAGCATGGTCCTCCCAATTTCCACCAAGGTTCTATTTTTCCTTTCTACAACTCCATTTTGCTGTGGAGTTCTAGGGGCTGAAAAATTATGGTGAATTCCTTCTTCAGCACAAAAAGTGTTAAGACCCGCATTGTCAAATTTTGTGCCATGATCCCGACCTGATCCCTGAAA
Organism: Solanum aculeatissimum; assembly: GCA_038996855.1. Lineage (NCBI taxonomy): Eukaryota > Viridiplantae > Streptophyta > Magnoliopsida > Solanales > Solanaceae > Solanum > Solanum aculeatissimum. The sequence goes on along the minus strand of JBCEWC010008425.1, from coordinate 14,725 downwards.
CCTTACTGCTAAACTGATTTTGAATTTGTTTAATAAGAGCTATCAGCACCCCTTCTGTTTCATCCTTGGTTCTCAAGAATTTCACCTAGGTAATCTCGAATAGTTATCCACTACAACTAGAATATACCTCCTTCCACCACGGCTTTGAACCTTTACAGGCCCACATAGATTAACATGAGTGAGTTTTATTGGTCTAGTAGTGCTGACTTCATTTTTGGATTTGAAAGATTTCTTTGTCTGTTTTCCTTTAGCACAAGCTGAGCAAATCTTGAGCTTGTTGAAGTTCAACTTGGGCAAACCAAGAACTAGGTCCTTTGCTGCTTGTTTGGTCATCAGAAACGGACTTACGTGCCTAAGTCTTTTGTGCCACAGATTTGTTGACTCATCCTGCACTTTAAGACAAGTAAGGTTGTCCTCTTTATCCATTCGCAGATCAGCAACATACATGTTCCTCCATCTTTGTGCAACCAGAACTATTTCATTTGTTTCCAGATTGATTACAGTGCATTTGTCCAACAAGAATCTCACCTCATTTCCCTTATCACAGATCTGAGAAATACTTAGAAGGCTGTATTTTAGTCCTTGAACATAGTACACATCTTCAATAGCTTTCTGGAACCTCTTTCCGATCTTCCCTATGCCTAAGATGTAACACTTTTTACCATCACCAAAAGAAACATTGTCGCCTTCTACTTCTTTCAGTGTGAGAAAGTTTTTAGTCCTTCCACCCATGTGCTTGTAGCATCCGCTGTCCATGAACCAACACTGATTGCTTCCTCCAGAATGATCCTGCATAAGATTATTTGTTAGTCTTGGGAACCCATTTACGTCTAAGCTCCCAATATTTAAACAGCAGTTTAATCAGTAATCCTTTGGTCCATCTAGGCAGGGGTCTACTACTCTGTTTTATCACAGGATCAGGTCCCTCAGTTGCACCTTTCTTTCCAGAGTAGACAGATTGTTGTCTTCTTAGAATTTGTTGAAGAACAGAATAACTACCCTTCAGATGACCATTTCTCCCACAGTGGCGACAAAGTAAGTTATCGGCCACCTAAACATACTTACTATGAGGATTATAAGGAGGATCAATTTTGTTAACATAGCCTAGACCCTTTCTATTATGATCTGTGCCTGTTGAAATATCACCCAACAATTTAGAGGAGGTGGTCCATTTCTGGGATTTCGTCAAGTCCTCCTTGACATTCATCAGGTCCTTTTCCAAGACAGTATTTCTTTCAATAACATGCATCAGTTTTGATTCAGCCTCTTTTAGCTTTTCTTCCAACAACAATTCATTTTCACTGATTTTATCTTTAAGCTTAGTATCTATGTTAGACTCAGATTCCATTAACCTCAATAATTCTTCCTTTTTTATTTCTAAAGTAACTATCTTAACTTCAAGATCAAAGACCTGATTAGTTAAGGCAAACTTTTCTTCCTGAAAGACATCAACATTATTGTATAACACCTCCTTTTCATATGTTAGTTCACAAATAGAATCGATAAGGACACCATCAAGTTTCTTTAACTTCCTTGCAAAGTATAGATCTAAATTTTCTATTAAGTCTAGCAGAGTTACCTGGTCCTCATCCTCTCCTTCATCGTCTAATTTTTCCATGAAAGCAAATAGGCTGTCAAAAACATCATTGTCGTCCCTTAATGCCAGCAAGGAGGAATCTTCAGCCTGCTCCGAATCTTCAGAGTCATTGGATGAGTTTCCCCATACACCCAAGGCCTTGATCACAATTCTATCAGCAGCAGCCTTCCTTCTGAACTTGTCAGGAACTTGATCCTTCCTTTTGTCTCTCATACCCTTTGAGGCGTCCTTGTAGTCATTCTTTCCAGAAGGACAATCTCTGATGTAGTGTCCTAGTTTTCTATAGCTATGACAAACCTCAGGGTTGCCTTGAGGCCTACTGCTATTTCCTCTTTTTGCAAATCCATGGTTTTTCCTGATGATTTTCTTGAAATGCCTTGTAAGATAAGCCATATCAACACCATCGATCTCATCATCTCTTTGAGCACTTTTTAAGGCCAAAGACTTATCTTTCTTTCCTTCTCTCTTTGCAGTGTCATGCTGCTTGTTCAACTCATGGGTCTGCAAGATACCTATGAGCACATCTATGGTCAGAGTCTTCAAGTTCTTAGATTCCCATGACTTTGGAAGCACCCTCAAAATCTTTCTCACCTGCTTGCTCTGGTTGATAGGTTCACAAAGACATTTCAGCTCATTAGTTATAGCAGAAAACTTGGTTTCCATATCATGTATGGATTTAACTTGAATGATTAGGAAGTCTTCATCCTGAGATGTGAGCATATTCACCTTGGATTCAATCACCTGTTCTGTTCCTTCATGTGCATTTTTCAGACAGTCCCAGATTTCTTTAGGAGACTCATAGGCAGATATTCTGTTGTATTCTTCAGCTCCAATCCCACACACTATCAGCTTCTTTGCTTTGTAGTTATTTTCAATCATTTTCCTATCTGCTTCAGAGTACTGCTACCGGGTTTTTGGAACCAACCTCGTAGTATCTCCATCCTTGACCTCGATTGTAGGAAGATAAGGTCCATCTAGCACTATGTCCCATAGTTCACTATCCTCTGCCATGAGAAAATAATGCATTCTACTCTTCCACCATCCATAGAACTTTCAATTGAACCTGGGAGGCCTGGTAGAAGATTGTCCTTCTTCAAGATTCAAGGGAGCTGTCATTCCCCTTTTTACAAGAATATCTAGGTGTGAACCGTATAGAGATACCTTGCTCTGATACCACTTGTTGAGCAGCTGCCCCAAACTAAATACAAGTGACCAGGTCCTTGTATGCAATATAAAGGAGAATCAAAGATAACAAATAACAAAAACAGAGATTTAACGTGGAAAAGCTCCTTGCTCAAGAAGGAACAACCACGACTTGTCCAACAGGATTTTCAAAACCCAACAATCCACCAGATTAATGAGCAAAGTAGCCAAATACAACACACACGGTTTATTTGTCTCACTCTCACACCATTCACACTTGTAATCTAATTACAAGACTTGAGCAACAAAACACCAGTAAAGTCTACACTTCTATCATCCTGATACAGTTAGACTTATACACAAAACACCTCAAGAGTAACACACTCTAACAAGGTTACAGATCAAGAACACACTACACACAATGATCAGTCCTCCTTTATAAGTTAGAAAGTGATCTTACAATGTTACAACGCACACAACAACATGCATAACGTAAACTGTAAACTTCTTCAATCAGGTCCTTCGTTTGTTGATGCTGAATCTCTCAATAAAAGCCAAAGAAGAACTTTTGGAGATCAAAAATTTGCAGTTGAGATTTTTCTGAAAAGTTTTGATGTTCAGTGGTCTCTCCTCCTTTTATACAGTTAGGGGTCACCGGATGGACCACTGGTCCTCAGTAAAAATGGAATGATATTTCACCTACCACAGCAGCTTTAACAGTTGTATTCCACTTGTGCAGGCAACCATCAGCCTGATATGCAACCTGGGTCTTATCTGGTACTTGCTACAGTTTGTTGTCATCAAAAACATCACTTCACTAGTACTCAACATTTTCCCCCTTTTTTGATGATGACAAACTGTATCGTTTATTTTTCTAAATGACAGCATTCTCTCTGTAACAACATTTCCTGAAGTAACATAACAAGTGATAGAAACCTCCCCCTTAATAACAGACCCCTCCGAGATGAAAACTACCTACTTGCTATATCGTCCCCCTTTTGGCATCATTAAAATAAGAGACACAATAAATTGAGATAAACCCTACAAAAGAAAAATTATAGCTACAAGAGATAAGCAAAGAAAAGCATAAACATAAAAACATTGATCCATAAACCAGACAGCAAAAACATCACAGACATATAGTCATTACCGAAAAGTATTCAAAACATAGCACAACATAGGTAACAGCCAGAACCGGAGACAAAAAGAAAGAAAGAAAAAAGGTGAGGACAGGAGAGGGCACAACAGAGACAGGGTACAGATGCTACGGTCCAGAGGTTTTAGGAGCAAAAAATTGGAGAAGTAAGTTCATGCGGGTATTGGAGTCCACATGGGCCCGAAGAAGCTGCTAAGTGAGCGATTTGATTTCTAGATCTTGCTGAGCATTCTCTTCTCTAAGTTTGGCCAGTCCCTCAGTAACACCCACAGCCAACTTAGACTTTAAAGTCATCAATTCAGCATCCTTGGCCCCAAAAGCAACAGTCAGTTCTTCAACCTAGTCCCTCAGAGCATCTTGCTGAGTCAGTAGTTCCGACACTTGAGATTTGCGGACTCCAGCACGTCCTTCACTGAACTCACACTCAACCAGAGTAGTCTGAGAAAAATACTGCTTAACAGTACCAGATACACCGCGTCTCAAACGAACCCCAAAATAGTCAAAAACATTATTGAGTAGGTACCCATATGGTAGCCCATGACGTCCCTTCTTAGCGGTGCACACCTTTGTCATGTGCTCTATCATTATCGTAGGGAGATTGATTGGTTCCAACTTACTGAGTGCTTCTATGAGAAATAAATCATCCATTGTCGCAATCGTCCTTTTTTCAGTTCGAGGCAGTAGTATTTTGTTAACAAACTCAAAATACAACATATATTGTCCCTTAAGAAACTTTTTTGAAACAACACAGGTATTCAGATTGGAGACTTTTACTTCCTCAAGAAGGAAACCCTTGGAAGGAGAACAATCAAACACATTTTCAATTCCCTCTCTATCAACCTTCAAAATAGAACCTAACACCTCCTCATCTAACCGAAAAGAAATATCCCCAACTAAAGTGACAAAACCTCAATCAGACATTGATGTAAAATTGATGGACCTCCCATTCATGGAGGGAGGGAACCAACCACTCAAAAAGATGATCCCATCCCTGAAGGGTTATTAAGTCGACCAAGTCCCTCATTCCAGCCAGTCCCTTAGTATTTGGTTCAAGGACTCTACCATTCAAAACCTTTTTCTTTTCCAATAGCCTGATATAGTCCTCCTTGCTACTCCCTTTGTCAAGCCTCACCTTTTTCATATGTGAACCTGGTTCCCGAGTGGAAGCAGGGGCACTCCTTTTAGGTTTCTGAGCCTGATGTTTCTTATATCTCACATCCTCCTTAGCCGAACGTGATCTTGTGGACACAGGTGCAGAAATCTCAGTTTTTAACTTCAGACTGACAAACTCATCATTAGAGATATCTTCATCACTTTCCTCTTGATCATCAAGGGAGACCAATTTTTCACGAGTAACATCCTCCTCCTCCAAAACCGTGGTACATCTAAGTCATCGTTTCTCCACCATCTTCAACTTGATGGCAGTAATTGCATCACTAAGAAGCTTCTTTTGAGATTTCCTGGTGGGGTAGGAGCGAGTAGGTTCCTGAGGGGCCTCACGCACAAGTCTCTTGCCTTGATCAAGACCAGTTTGGTCCTTTGGTGAGGATGGTGTAGGTACAGGGAAGGGAACTCGTCATTTAATTCTCAAGACTAATGGCATATCATCCTCATCCTCAGATGCTTTTCCTTCATCAACCGACATATCTAATGGTTGAACCCCGCTGACAGGGGTATGATCAAATATTGGCGTTGTAAGAACTAGTTGAAGATTTAGAGATCTAGGTCCATCTTGCTAAAAGGTATCATCTTCCTTGAGAGACATTAGAGCTTTGGCCACCCATTCAAGTCTCTTGGCCAAAATATTCGACTCAATTACTTGGTCCTCTGGAAGGTCTGGATCGAAGTGTTTTTCAGAGATAAAAGAGGATCCAGGACCGGGTTGAGAAGATATGTCATGTTCGTCAGGAGACAAAGGGTTTACACAGCCTGATATTATACTTAGTCCTTGAACTGAGGAGACTGGGGCAAGAACCGGACTAGGAGAAGGAACATGAGACGATATATCTGTGGGAGATGAGGGTGAGGGAGAAAAGGGTGAGACTGGATGAGATGGTACATGGTGCTCATCGAATTTTAGGGACAAGGAAGAGGGTGAGGACGGTGAGGAATCGGATTTTGGCAAACTAAGGTCTTCATTACCTGAGGATATAGCCCTGTTGGAACCAGATGTTTGTTTCGACATGATGGAGAACAAAATCAATCCAAAAGAAAAGGATACACAGCAGAGAGAAAGGAAGACTTGACAAGATGTAAAGATTTCTTCAGAGAAGAAGGGATAAATAATAATGGTGAAAAATATCGTCTGAAAGCTGATTGGTTGTGACGCTTTGAAAACTGGGAAGAGCAGACGTCTGTTCAAAAAAGCTGAACTGATGGGATAAGTCCTGAGAATCTGAGATATGCAACAGTGCTATGAGAAGAATACTAACCTGATAGGGATTCAGATCCCTGATGAATTGACGCTTATGAGTCCCTCCGTTGATCCTGAAATAATATTCTTTTACAAATACCAATCAATACAAACCTGCCAAATAGACAATGAAATTTTATCTTTTGTGAATGAATACTCAGATATCTGTGCAGTATTTCTAGCCGGGAAAAAAAATTAACAAGTACAACTCTGGGAGTGTCTGCGACCATGGGTTTGATCAACCCTTGTCGTAGCTTGTTATGCTCGAACTGGTCCCTGCTTAGTGGCTTTGCAAAAATATTTGCAATCTATTCTGCGGTGCTGCTAAACTGTATACTGATGGTTCCTTTCTCTACCTGGTCCCTGATAAAATGATGTCGTACATCAATGTGCTTTGTACGCTTGTGTTGGACTGGAATTTTTGCCATGTTTAGAGCACTGGTATTATCACACATAAGTGGGATTGTATTGATCAATACACCAAAGTCTTCAAGTTGCTTCTTAATCCATAAGAGTTGAGAACAATAGGCAGCAACATCTATATATTCAACTTTAGTTGTGGATAGGGCCACTGAGTTTTGCTTCTTTGTGCCCCAGGATATCAGTGAAGAACCTAGAAAGTGAGCCATTCCAGAAGTACTCTTGCGATCTACCTGGTACCCTGCAAAGTCAGCATCAGCATATCCTATGAGATCAAAATAGTCACCTGCCGAGTAGAACAGGTCTAAGTTTTCAGTTCCTTTGAGATAACTGAGAATCCGTTTTGCTGCCTTCAAATGTGACTCTTTTGGGGATGACTGAAATCATGCACACATCCCAACACTGAACACAATGTCAGGACGACTTGCTGTTAAGTACAATAAGGATCCAATGATGCCTCTGTACATAATAGCATTGATCTCAGAACCTGACTCATCTACATCCAATTTTGAGTTGACTCCCATGGGGGTATCCGAAGGCTTTGCATCAGTCAGTTGATATTTCTTTAGTAGTTCCTTGATGTACTTTTCTTGACAAATAAGAGTCCCGTTTGTTATTTGCTTGATTTGCAAACCCAGGAAGAAGGTGAGTTCTCCCATCATGCTTATTTCAAACTCACTATGCATCAGGTCCTCAAATTTCTTGCAAAGTGAATCGATTGTAGCTCCAAAGATGATATCATTAACATACACCTGCACAATCAATAAATTCCATCCTCTAGCTTTGAGAAACAGGGTGTTATCAATTTTACCCCTTTTGTGTCCATGATTCAGAAGAAACCCTGACAGCCTCTCGTACCAATCTTGAGGAGCTTTTTTGAGACCATACAACACATTATCAAGCTTTATCACATGGTCAGGAAATTTTGGATTCTCAAAACCTGGAGGCTGCCTGACAAAAACCTCCTCTTTCAAGTTACTAATAAGAAAGACACTCTTGACATCCATTTGAAATAATTTGAACTCCATGTACACAGCAAAATAAAATAAGAATCTTGATAGCCTCCATTCTAGCTACTGGAGCGAAGGTTTCATCATAATCAATGTCTTCCTTCTAATTGAAACCTTGAACCATTAGTCGAGATTTAGTTCTAGTAATGGTTCCATTTTCATCCAGCTTGTTTTTGAATACCCACCTGGTCCCTATCACAGTTTGATCTGCTCGTTTTGGAACAAAATGCCACACCTTACTCCTTTCAAATTGCATCAACTCTTCCAGCATGGAGTTTATCCAATCAACATCTTTAAGAGCTTCTTTGAGATTCTTAGGCTCCACAGATGAGAGAAACACTTCACATGCCATTATAGTTTTAGTCCTAGACCTGGTTTGGATTCAAGAATCCAGAGGAGAGACTAAGTTATCCATGGGATGTGATGATTGTTGTTTCCATCTAGACATCCTAACTTTTGGGACATTTTGATCCGTGGCAGTATCTGGTTCTTCAGATTCAGAGGGCTGACTAGGCTCAATAGCTTGGTTACCATCAGGTTCTGTTTCTCATGTCACAGGTCCTTCTGAAGGCGAGTCAGGTTCTTCGAAGAAATTTTCATCATCTGGATTTATCTCATCAATTGGATTTGTATCACCTGAGTTGCTCTTTACAGAACTCTTATCGTGAGGTTGAAGATGTTTTTCTAGATCAGTATCATTTTGATTGGGTGAGATATCATAGCATTCTGCTTCATCAAAGATGACATGCACACTTTCCGCGATACATGAAGTTCTCTTGTTAAATACCCTGTATGCTTTACTGTTTACTGAGTATCCAACTAAAACCCCTTCATCACTTCTTAAGTCAAACTTTCCCACGTCAGTCTTCCCATTGATCAGTATAAAGCACTTGCTTCCAAAAGCTCTGAGATGACTGATGTTGGGTTTTCTTCCAAACAAGAGCTCATATGGAGTTTTGTTTTTTAGAGACCTGATCAGACACCTATTAGTTACGTAGCAAGCAGTGTTTACAGCTTCAGCCTAAATTTTTTTGGCTAAACCTGATTCGATAAGCATGGTCCTCCCAATTTCCACCAAGGTTCTATTTTTCCTTTCTACAACTCCATTTTGTTGTGGAGTTCTAGGGGCTGAAAAATTATGGTGAATTCCTTCTTCAGCACAAAAAGTGTTAAGACCCGCATTTTCAAATTTTGTGCCATGATCTGACCTGATCCCTACAACCTTACTGCTAAACTAATTTTGAATTTGTTTAATAAGAGTTATCAGCACCCCTTCTGTTTCATTCTTGGTTCTCAAGAATTTCACCCAGGTGAATCTCGAATAGTCATCCACTACAACTAGAAGGTACCTCCTTCCACCATGACTTTGAACCTTTACAGGCCCACATAGATCAACATGAATGAGTTCTATTAGTCTAGTAGTACTGACATCATTTTTGGATTTGAAGGATTTCTTTGTTTGTTTTCCTTTAGCACAAGCTGAGAAAATCTTAAGCTTGTTGAAGTTCAACTTGGGCAAACCAAGAACCAGGTCCTCTGCTGCTAGCTTGGTCATCAGAGACAGACTTACGTGCCCAAGTCTTCTGTGCCACAGACCTGTTAACTCATCTTGCACGTTACAAGTAAGGTTGTCCTCTTTAGCCATTCTCAAATCAGCAACATACATGTTCCTCCATCTTTGTGCAACCAGAACTATTTCATTTGTTTCTAGATTGATTACAGTGCACTAGTCCGACAAGAATCTCACCTCATTTCCCTTATCATAGATCTGAGAAACACTTAGAAGGCTGTATTTCAGTCCTTGAACATAGTACACATCTTCAATAGCCTTCTCAAACCTCTTCCCGATCTTCTCTATGCCTAAGATGTAACCCTTTTTACCATCACCAAAAGAAACACTGTCGCCTTCTACTTCTTTCAGTGTGAGGAAGTTTTTAGTCCTTCCAGTCATGTGCTTGGAGCATCCGCTGTCCATGAACCAACACTGACTGCTTCCTCCAGACAGATCCTGCATAAGATTATTTGTTAGTCTTGGGAACCCATTTAAGTCTGAGCTCCCAATATTTAAACAGTGGTTTAATCAATAATCCTTTGGTCCATCTAGGCAGGGGTCTACTACTCTATTTTATCATAGGATCAGGTCCCTCAGTTGCACATTTCTTTCCAGAGTAGACAGACTATTGTCTTCTCAGAGTTCGTTGAAGAACATAACAACTTCCCTTCAGATGACCATTTCTCCCACAGTGGAGACAAAGTAAGTTATCGGCATCCGACACATACTTACTATGAGGATTCTAAGGAGGATCAATTTTTTAACCTAGCCTAGACCCTTTCTATCGTGATCTCTGCCTGTTGACATATCACCCAACAATTTAGAGGAGGTGGTCCATTTCAGAGATTTTGTCAAGTCCTCCTTGACTTTCATCAGGTCCTTTTCCAAGACAGTATTTCGAAAGCATGCATCAGTTTTGATTCAGCCTCTTTTAGCTTTTCTTCCAACAACAATTCATTTTCAGTTATTTTACCTTTAAGTTTAGTATCAGTTTTAGACTCAGATTCCATTAACCTAAATAATTCTTCCTTTTCTATTTCTAAAGTAACTATCTTAACTTCAAGATCAAAGACCTGATTAGTTAAGGCAAACTTTTCTTCCCGAAAGACATCAACATTATTGTTTAACACCTCTTTTTCATATGTTAGTTCATAAATAGAATCGATAAGGACACTAGCAAGTTTCTTTAACTTTCTTGCAGAGTATAGATCTAAATTTTCTTTTACGTCTAGCAGAATTACCTGGTCCTCATCCTCTCCTTCATCGTCTGATTTTTCCATGAAAGCAAACAAGCTGTCAAAAACTTCAATGTCGTCCCTTAATGCCAGCAAGTTGGAATCTTCGGCTTGCTCTGAATCTTCAAAGTCACTGGATGAGTTTCCCCATACACCCAAGGCCTTGATCTCAATTCTATCAGCATCAACCTTCCTTCTGAACTTGTCAGGAACCTGATCCTTCCTTTTGACTCTCATACCCTTTGAGGCGTCCTTGTAGTCATTCTTTCCAGAAGGAAAATCTCTGATATAGTGTCCTGGTTTTCCACAGCCATGACATAACTCAGGGTTGCCTTGAGTCCTACTTCCATTTCCTCTTTTTACAAATCCATGGTTTTTCCTGATGATTTTCTTGAAACAGCTTGTAAGATTAGCCATATCAACACCATCGATCTCATCATCGCTTTGAGCACTTTTTAAGGCCAGAGACTTATCTTTCTTTCCTTCTCTCTTTGCAGTGTCGTGCTGCTTGTTCAACTCATGGGTATGCAAGATACCTATGAGCACATCTATGGTCAAAGTCTTCAAGTTCTTGGATTCGGTTATTGCATCCACATTGTTTTCCCATGACTTTGGAACCTCAGAATCTTTCTCACCTGCTTGCTCTGGCTGACAAGTTCACCAAGACATTTCAGCTCATTAGTTATAGCAGAAAACCTAGTTTCTATATCATGTATAGAATTAACTTCAATCATTAGGAAGTCTTCATACTGAGATGTGAGCATATCCACCTTGGATTCAATCAACTGTTCTGTTCCTTCATGAGCATTTTTCAGACAGTCCCAGATTTCTTTAGGAGACTCACAGGCAGATTTTCTGTTGTATTCTTCAGCTCCAATCCCACACACTATCAGCTTCATTTCTTTGTAGTTCTTTGCAATCTTTTTTCTATCTGTTTCAGAGTACTGCTGCCGGGTGTTTGGAACCGACCTCGTAGTATCTCCATCCTTGACCTCGATTGTAGGAACATAAGGTCCATGTAGCACTATGTCCCATAGTTCACTATTCTCTACCATGAGAAAATCATGCATTCTACTCATCCACCATCCATAGAACTTTCCATTGAACCCCGGAGGCCTGGTAGAAAACTGTCCTTCTTCAAGATTCAAGGGAGCTGTCATTCCTCTTTTTACAAGAATCTCTAGGTGTGAATCGTATAGAGATACCTTGCTCTGATACCACTTGTTGAGCAGCTGCCCTGAACAAAATGCAAGGGACCAGGTCCTTGTATCCAATATAAAGGAGAATCAAAGATAACAAATAACAAGAACAGAGATTTAACGTGGAAAAGCTCCTTGCTCAAGGGAGGAACAACCACGACCTGTCCAACAGGATTTTCAAAACCCAACAATCCACTAGATGAATGAGCAAAGTAGTCAAATACAACACACACGGTTTATTTGCCTCAATCTCACACCATTCACACTTGTAATCTAATTACAAGACTTGAGCAACAAAACACCAGTAAAGTCTACACTCCTATCACCCTGATACAGTTAGACTTATACACAAAACACCTCAAGAGTAACACACTTTCACAAGGTTACAGATCAAGAACACACTACACACAATGAACAGTCCTCCTTTATAAGTTAGGAAGTGATCTTACAATGTTACAATGCACACAGCAACATGCATAACGTAAACTATAAACTTCTTCAATCAGGTCCTTCGTTAGCTGATGTTGAATCTCTCAATAAGAGCCAAAGAAGAACTTTTGGAGAACAAAAATATTCAGTTGAGATTTTTTCAAAATGTTCATTTTGTTCAGTGGTCTCTCCCCCTTTTATACAGTTAGGGGTCACTGGATGGACCACTTGTCCTTCAGTACAAATGGAATGACATTTCACCTACCACAACAGCTTTAACAGTTGTATTCCACTTATGCGGGCAACCCTTAGCCTGATATGCAACCTGGTTTTTATCTGGTACTTTCTACAGTTTGTTGTCATCAAAAACTTCACTTCACTAGTACTCAACAAGACCCCTGAAAAAATTATTCCGAGAGATGTATGCTCTAAGTCTCAAACAAAATGCAATCGTTTCTGGAATGTGGATAGGACAACGGGGAAACTTGCATCTTAGGAGAAACTTAAATTATTGGGAAATGGAAAATATAGTGGCTTTCCATGACACAATGGCTCGGTTTAACAATCTGACTGATAGGGAAAATAAGGTCGTTTGGAAGATTGGCAGAAAGGGTTTTAGTGTAGAATCACCTTACAAAGACCTCAATCACTCAAATGATAGGATGGAGTACCGGCCATGGCAGATGATTTAAAGATCTAAAATCCCATACAAGGTAAATTGCTTCACATGATTATTAGCTAAGGAAGCAGTGCTGATGCAAGAATATATGCAGAAGAGGAAGTTTCAATTGTGCTCAAGGTGCTACTTATGTGACGAACACGCAGACACAGTCAACCATCTCTTTTTGCATTGTAGATGGGCAATAAATTATGGAGAATATTCAACAATCTTAGGAAGTTCACTTGATGAAACCAAGAAACATAGTACAACTCCTAAGTTGTTGGATCAATATGGGCAATACTACAATAAAGAAGGACAGATAGAAGATTGTCCCAACTTGCTAGATCTTTATTAAGATGAATAGCCTGGCTCTTTATTACTTTTGCTCTAAACAGAAAGTACTAGTACAACAGAAGATTTGTTTGATTTTTAGACTATTTCTGACAAAAAGCACAGATAGATTCTGTTAGATTGTACTCCCTTTGTCTCATTTTATGTGGCATTCTTTCTTTTTTATCCTTCCCAAAAAGAATGTCACTTAAAATTTTCTTTTTACCTTTAATGAAATGAATTTCAACCACACAATTATCTAAGAATTGTTTATACCAAAAGTTTCAAAAGTCTTCCTTTTTTTTTCTTAAACACCGTGCCTAGTCAAAGGGTGCCACTTAAAATTGAATGAAAGAAATATTATGTTTCGGATAGGGGACATCAGTGATGTAGTTTACCTTTATATATATAGATGAAAAAGCTACCATTCTAAAAAAAATGATTGTAGATTCCATTCCACAAACATGACAAATTTCATCAATAGAATAGTTCTTTTTGTAATAACGCAATTAGCATGCAATATATTTAAAATATATCTTTTAAAAATAAACATGTTTTTAATCTTTGAAGACCATATATAGGTTCCAAAAGGATTTGGGAAAAACACGAGAACTAGTTTCTAGATGATGGCTAGACTTTTTTTTTTTTTTTGAATTAATAAAATATCAAATCAGTCTATCATTATTTTAGAAAAAACTGACATAGATAAAACAAACTCGTCATCTTGTTTAAGAAATAGCTACAAGCAATTCTTTTGGCATCTTACTTTTGGACATTCAAATTTTTGCATACATCAACATATGTTTCTGCTGATCTACAAGTTGAAAAAGATAATCATCCCCTGGATTCAGGCCATAAGCTGCAGTAACTTGTTTCCATCCGAGGGAACTTTAGAAAATCATGGAAATCGATAAAGATGAAAGGGTTATACTAACGAGTACTGAGAAAAGAGAGGAAATTAGCTTTTGAAGTTGATGATTGAAGAACAAAACTTAGAGTCCTCTAGGATCCAACACATGCATTAAGGACGGTAATGCAATTTGGTATACAATTAATCAACAAAATGAACAAAAAGCCTCCCTGTACTAATGAGCTAGAAAGTTGAGTTTTATGGAATTTAACTCAACCAAAGCTAGTTCATGAGAGAAGGATTGGCCAAGACGATATAAGGAGTCCATGTACCCATCTGACAAACCATGTGGGACTCCAACAACTTGATCCACTACTCAAGACTAAGGTCAAGATCCTAGTGTCAGCAAAACCAATCTTCACTGGTGTCTCAAGTATGTAGCCATTATATCCAACAATTTGTTATGAACCGCAAGTATACCAAACTGAGATGCTTCTTTGGATTTCTCATCTTTTGGACCCAGGATTGAAATATCCACAACTGGTCTAGTAACCATACTGGTTGCCGTGATTCCAGACTCAAGCTTTAACAACAGTGCTTCTGAATTAAACTTGTTGATCTCAACATTTAAATGTTGTTCTATTTGTGTTCTAAAATTGGTTTTAACATGATTATCATTTCCATTGACACCTTTTAAAGGACTTCTAGGTCCTTCTGCAGCAGGTTGCTT
>JBCEWC010008424.1:0-19995 GCA_038996855.1 Solanum aculeatissimum | reverse complement strand
AATTAGAAATGATGTCTTTTGAGTTTTTTTAACTTTTGTTGGACTATTTAATTGATTTTTAAAATATTAAATTATTTAAAGAAAAATAAATAAAAATTATGTGAGTGCGCCGGACTTACATATTCTTTTATATAGATGTCTACACTTCTTTTACTTCATACAATTTCAAACACATCATGAAAAAATTCTTCCAAAATGAAACATATTTCGAATAAAAACATGTGTATAGATGGAAATGCACTAAGCATGTGGATGATAAATATGAAATTGTCGGACAAGTTGTTATAAAGAGAGATTCATAAAAACTTAACATATTTTTTTGGTGAATTGACGGCTAAAAGGTGTTATTTTGATGAATTTTCACTTATCTTAAAAGAAATTTAAAAAAATTACTGATAAATGATAACAGAAAGACAACAAAGAGGTTATACAGAATTGATACGACCTTTTTATTTTTTCTTTAACGAGTGATTTCAAGTTTGAGCTATGAAAATGAAAAAAAAAATCAAAAACTTTTGGTACGGGGACACATTTCCTCTGGTCGTATGTTCTGATTAGTCATGGTTTTAAAATAGGTATCGAACGTTATGAGCGAAATTTCTTTTAAAAAAATAACAAAAAATGTGTAAGGGTGTGATCTATTAGTCAATAAAGTTGGTTGACAATCACAAGGAGTTCACCAAATACACTAGTTGATTTCTTTTCCATCTGTCAGCCTCAATGAATTGAGCTATAGTAAGTAGCTTGTGAAACTAATTGAGGCGTGTGCAAACTCGATTATTAGAAAGGAAAGAAAAAAGGAAGTGAAAAAAAAAAAAAGAGGCCCCGTAAAATACTGGCATTTGTTGGAGACTTTAGGAATGAGAGAGGAGTTGAATTTCTTGTCATTCCTAATTCTACGTAAAAACTTGTCTCTGCATTCTCATGTTGCAAGCTCCGTTTCTTCCTCTCCCCATTTCTCTTCTTCTCTTTTTTCTTTTTTTGCAATTTTCTTGCTTCAGGTAACTTTTTGTTCCTTCACCCTTCTCTGTTTTTGTTCCCGGATAACGGGGCACGTTATAAAAAAAAAAAAGAAAAAAAAAGAACTCCATAATGTGTTTCCCTCAAATCCCATATTGTGATTCTGTTGATGTGTTATTGTAGATTTTCACCTTCTGAAGGTCAACAATATCTCTTATTTGTTTATGTTATAATTTCAATGTGGGGGGAGGGCATTCTTGCATGAGAAACATGGGATTGGCTTTCTGGATTGAGTTCGTCACTGGTGCGGTTTGTAGTTTGCTGAGTTATTGCACAAAAGCACCCAAAGAATGGTAGTTGCGGATTCCGTTGTCATAAAAATATGTGGGGGCCATGCTTTTTCTGTGAAATATTTGGTTGTTTTCTAGGTTTCTAGGTTGTTTGATTTTGATATTATTGATCTGTGAACTCAAAATTTTATTCAGATTAATTGATGCCAAAAAAATGCTGTTGTTTTTGGATGTTTTCAGGTTAAGTAAATCTCAACATCGTTTAACTTGAGTTGTGGCTTAAATTCATCTTGCTATGATGTTAAGCATGATGCTCAGGCCGTTTAATCATGTTGTTGAAGGCAACCTGTAGCTGTGTGTGTTGAATCTTTTTCATGTGGTGATAAAGAATGGCTGGAGGTAGGATAAGGGCAAAATTCCGCAAGAGTAGTATTTATTCATTTGGTTGTCGTAAACGGCCACCTACTTCTGAGGAAGAAGGTCCTCGTGAGTTAGGACCTGGTTCTTCAAGAGTAGTCCATTGCAACAAACCCCAACTCCATGAAAAGAAACCTCTCAAGTATTGCACAAATTTTATATCCACTACAAAGTACAATGTCATCACCTTCCTACCCAAGGCCTTATTCGAGCAATTTAGGCGAGTTGCTAACTTGTATTTTCTCGGTTGTGCAATCCTAACACTTACAACAGATCTTTCGCCATATGATTCATTTAGTACGGTGGCTCCTTTGGTATTTGTTGTTGGTTTGAGTATGGCGAAGGAAGGATTGGAAGATTCAAAGCGATTCCTACAAGATATGAATGTAAATCGTAGGAAAGCTAGTGTACATTCGACAGATGGTGTGTTTGTAGATAAGCCATGGATGAAAGTCCGGGTTGGAGATGTCCTGAAAGTGAAAAAGGATCAATTTTTTCCATGTGATTTACTTCTTTTATCATCTAGTTACGAAGATGGAATTTGTTACGTGGAAACTATGAACTTGGACGGAGAGACCAACTTGAAGGTAAGAAGAGCTTTGGAGGTTACCTTACCCCTGGATGACGATGACACTTTCAAGGAATTCAGTGCGACCATAAAATGTGAAGATCCCAATCCTAGTCTTTACACTTTTGTTGGCAACCTTGAATATGATCGTCAGGTTTATCCTCTTGATCCTAGTCAGATTCTTCTCCGGGATTCAAAGCTCAGGAATACTGGTTATGTCTATGGAGTTGTAATTTTCACTGGTCACGATAGCAAAGTTATGCAGAATTCTACAAAGTCCCCTTCAAAGAGGAGCAGGGTTGAACTACAGATGGATAAGATCATCTACCTCCTTTTTGGCCTCCTCCTCTTGATATCATGTGTTAGTTCCATTGGCTTTGCCTTAAATGTAAAATTCGACATGCCAAAATGGTGGTTTCTGCAACCTTTTGACAATACCAATAATTCAACTGATCTACGCGAGCCTGAGTTGTCTGGCCTTCTGCATTTGCTCACTGCACTTATTTTATATGGTTATTTAATTCCTATATCCCTCTATGTCTCCATTGAAGTCGTGAAAGTCCTACAGGCATCATTCATAAACCAGGATATCAGTATGTATGATGATGAGACAGGAACTCCTGCTCAAGCTCGTACTTCAAACTTAAATGAGGAGCTGGGGCAGGTTGATACAATCCTCTCGGACAAAACTGGCACTTTGACGTGCAACCAAATGGACTTCCTGAAATGCTCTATTGCTGGAATTCAGTATGGAACAAAGGCTAGTGATGTAGAACTTGCAGCTGCAAAGCAGTTGGCAGAGGACATTGGTGGGCAAGATCTTGAACCTTCACAGACAACTGATGGTGGTAATGGGGGAGTCCAATTAGAGACAGTCGTCACTTCTACAGATGAAAGAAATCTCAAACCAGCAATAAAGGGGTTCAGCTTTGAGGATAGCCGCCTTATGAAGGGATGTTGGATGCAAGAGCCAAATACAGATGTCATCTTGCTTTTCTATAGGATACTTGCAATTTGTCATGCTGCTATTCCCGAACAAAATGAGCAGACTGGAGGCTTAAATTATGAATCAGAGTCTCCAGATGAAGTATCATTTCTTGTTGCAGCCAGGGAATTTGGTTTTGAGTTTTTCAAAAGAACGCAAGCAAGTGTTTTTGTAAGAGAAAGATACCCTTCTTTTCAAGATCCAATTGAAAAGTAAGATCAAGTTTCGAACCTCCAAAAGTTTGTCCTAAGATTGCCTTACCCTTGTTGTACACTTACATTTTGTTCCACTTACTCCAGAGAATACAAAATTCTTAATCTTTTGGACTTCACCAGCAAGAGGAAGCGAATGTCTGTTATTATTAGGGATGAAACTGGACAGATTCTTCTCTTGTGTAAAGGAGCAGACAGGTTTTTCTTTCGTCACTCTTTTTAATTCTCAATTTTAGCTCCTGCATCTTTGCTATAATACATACTGTCAATGTGAATGCCTTGTTGTCTGCGTGAAGTAGGAAATATCATAAGGGATGAATTTCCCTTGTTTGTGCTATTTGTTAAGTTTATCAAAGTACCCTATGGCTACCTGTCTTGTTTAAATTTAAACTAAATGTTGTCTATTTGGATATGCAGCATCATCTATGATAGATTAGCAAAGAATGGAAGGAAGTTTGAGGAAGCTATGACTAAGCATTTGAATGAATATGGGGAAGCAGGGCTGCGTACTCTTGTGCTTGCCTACAAGAAACTGGATGAGGCAGAGTACTCGATTTGGAATGAAGAGTTTACTAAAGCAAAAATTTCAATTGGTGGGGATAGAGATGTCGTTCTTGAACGTGTATCTGATATGATGGAAAAGGATTTGATCCTTGTTGGTGCTACGGCTGTGGAGGACAAACTACAGAAGGGAGTATGTTCCTTCTATTACTCGAACTAGAAAATGAAAGTGTATATATTTCCCTTCACTATCCTTTTAACATATGTTATCACCAGGTTCCTCAGTGCATAGATAAACTGGCGCAAGCTGGTCTCAAGATATGGGTTCTGACTGGTGATAAAATGGAAACAGCCATAAACATAGGATACGCATGTAGTTTGCTTCGACAAGGGATGAAACAGATATGCATAACATCAGTGGATGCAGACTCAGTGGCCCAAGATTCTAAACAGGTAGGTTTGCTGGAATCAAATAATGGAAATTTATTAGTATCATTTGTGACAGCTTTCCGTTTATTTGTTGCTGATCAGGCCACAAAGGAGAACATTTTGAAGCAAATTACAAATGCTTCCCAGATGGTCAAACTTGAAAAGGATCCTCATGCCGCATTTGCTTTGATTATTGATGGGAAAACACTATCTTATGCATTGGAGGATGATACGAAGCACCAATTTTTGAATTTAGCTGTTGATTGTGCTTCAGTCATTTGCTGCCGTGTCTCTCCTAAGCAGAAGGCTTTGGTAAGATAATCTCAAACTTGATTTGCATTTTCAAATCTATCCCGACTATTCTTTCTGCCATAAGTGAACCAATTCATACTTCTCAGGTAACTAGGTTAGTGAAGGAGGGAACTGGAAAAATCACCCTAGGAATTGGTGACGGTGCAAATGATGTTGGGATGATTCAAGAAGCAGACATTGGTGTTGGCATTAGCGGTGCAGAAGGAATGCAGGTTGGTAATGCGTATACTGGGTTTTTGCCTTGTTAATCTATTAAAAGCAACTTTACATTCTTCTTGGGACTACAATATGCATACACTAACGATCTCTTTTCATCAATCTTGAGGAATGAAACAAGGTCATATTTTCCCCTTGGCGAGTATATCCTCTTGCTGTAACTCTGCTTAAATGGTTATCAGCTTCTTGCAGGCAGTGATGTCTAGTGACTTTGCTGTGGCACAGTTTCGGTTCTTGGAGAGACTTCTTGTTGTACACGGGCATTGGTGCTACAAACGAATTGCTCTGATGGTAATCGATGCATATCTGTTTCATTTTCTGTACAGAACATGAAATACATGTGTAGCTTCATAACATAAAATTCCCCACCTTACTTGGATCCTTTACATATTTCGTCTAATCTGAACCATAATCTTCTGTATGCAGATATGCTACTTCTTCTATAAAAACATAACTTTTGGCCTCACACTCTTTTACTTTGAGGTTTATGCTGGCTTTTCCGGACAGTCAATATATAATAATATGTATATGATTCTATTCAATGTGCTTCTTACCTCATTGCCTGTAATTGCACTTGGAGTATTCGAGCAGGATGTGTCTTCTGAAGTTTGCTTACAGGTAAGTGAGTCCTTGCAATAACTTCTTGGAGTTCCTACCTATTAATCTATTAAACCTTTAATGTCCTCTGCAGTTTCCTGCACTGTACCAGCAAGGACCCAAAAACTTGTTCTTTGACTGGTATAGAATACTTGGGTGGCTTAGCAACGGTATCTACACCTCCCTCGTGATTTTCTTCCTCAACGTTTTATTCTTCTATGATCAAGCATTCCACTCCAGTGGCCAGCCTGCTGACTTAGCTATTCTTGGTACTTCAATGTTTACCTGTGTCATCTGGGCTGTCAACTGCCAAATCGCACTCACAATGAGTCATTTCACATGGATACAACATGTCTTTATCTGGGGGAGCATTGCTGTTTGGTACCTATCTGTTGTCCTCTATGGTGAGATATTCCCAGCTTATGCTAAATATTCCTTCAGAATCCTGCAGGAAAACTTAGGTCCTGCTCCACTCTTTTGGTGTACCACCCTCCTAGTAACTTTAGCCTGCATTTTGCCTTACCTTGCCCACATAGCTTTCCAAAGAGCGTTCCATCCGAGGGATCATCACATTATTCAAGAAATCAAGTATTATAAGAAAGACGTTCAAGATGAACGTATGTGGAAGAGACAGCAAACTAAAGCAAGACAGAAGACGAAAATCGGTTTCACAGCCAGAGTAGATGCCAAAATTAGGAATTTGAAAGGAAGGCTGCAGAAAAAGCATTCACAGATGGAGTTAACATAAGCATAACTGTCCATTGTTTATCTTCTTTTCTTCCTTTCTCCCCATTTCTATCACCAACAGAAATGGAGGTTGGCCATTTCCAAATTTTCCCCCTGGCCCTTTCTGATTTATTTGTAAAATTCTTTTTTTTCCCTTCACAAGTATAGTGATCATTCATTAGCTAGGAAGTACTTTCTGTGGACACTGCAGTGTACAATACGAAATATCTAACACACATTTCTCTTGGTTTCAATGCCAACAATTATGAAATTGCTAACAAGTTTGCACGACTCTTGTGGTTGGGCCCTTCCCCGAACTCTGCACATAGTAGGAGCTTTAGTGCATCAGGCTTGCCCCGCTAACATATTTACATGACTAATTGAGCCAAATACTAATTCAATACCTAACTACCTAATCCATTTACTTTGGATTTGGTTGGCTACTGCCAAATCTATTTTATATTTCCATTCTACCTTTCAAATGATCCATAACAAGTGACTAAAAGAGGACACATATACATAAAATATAGTATGATATATTGGAATTGGTGTTGACTTATTAGATAATAATAGAATATAATGAAATCAAATGATCCATAATGACAATTAATTGGGACTAAGATTTAGTGGTTATATTTTTAAAGCATATATTATGTTTGGTGTTTGCTAAATGTTTTCATTTTCATCAAAACTCCTTAACAAGTTGTTTGGATGGTTGTTAACTTGTTATAGCATATTCTATTATATTATATTGTTATTTTAAATATTAAATGACGATTTGAGGAGACAATTAACATTATGAGTATCGATTCGATATTATTAAATTAAAATGTTGATCCATTGTTGTGACAAAGATAATGTTCAATATCAAGGATAAAACGTTGTTGTTGCTTAATGATTTCTAAGTTTGATAAGGGATTATCAAATAATGTATCTATAGCATTACACATTCAAGAATTATTGATGTGTATGTGAAGCGTAAATAGCAGGATTTTGTAAGGTCAATTCTCTATGCACTAATAAAGTGACGTTGAGCAAAGGAATGAGAATCAAAGATGGTTAAAGAGTTGATTGTATGACTTGTGGTTGTCTAGGTATATATGAAAACGTGATGGTTCAAAGGTATCAAATATATCAATTGACTTATTATATTCGACATGTGTTCGCTAGAAAAGTTTTTTTTTAAAAAGAAGAAAATTACTCATCTAGATGCAATTTAGTTTAAGTATAGTATTTATTTTGATTGTTACATAAATTTTATAGTATCATATCGTTTAAATCCATGCTAGATAACAAGCAAAAGTCTCATTTTGTATAACAATCAATTTGATGTGATCGTATCGTTACTATAATATTTTCATGTATTTTTATTTTTACTTATTATTTAATAAATTCATTTTATCTTTTATCTAACTTTTTCATAGTAGCTTACTTATATTGAAATGTGTGACATTAAATATCGATAAAAACGATATAATCTGACAAATATTATATTTATTAAAATAACACTATAATACGATATACTTCCTCTATTTTAAAAAGAATGACCTAGTTTGACTTGACTCGAAGTTTAAAAAAATAACAAAGATTTTTTAATTTTATGATACTAAATTAAAGTTATATTAAATGTACCAATTGTCATTTAATCTCGTAATCTTAAACATGATACGTAAAAAATTAAAATTAAAATTTTACCAAAAAAAGAATCGATTATTTATTTTGAAACAAACCAAAAAAAAAAGTACTATCCAAACAGAACGTAAGATAATATTAGTAGTTAATTGATTGAAAGAAATGGGATATTTTTTAAGACCAAACAGATTTGACAAAAGTCATCACCATAGTTGAGTTGAGAGAGAGAGAGAGAGGGAGGGAGAGAGAAATGGTGGATTGAATTGAAATTGGATCAGAAGCAAAGTTGAAGCAGTAATATGTAAAGAAGATTCATCATGTTTGTTCGCCATGAGGCAGAAGGACAACAAGACAAAAAACCTAAAATCTGCAAATATTAAATCTTATTATTTTATCCAGTTATAGTATTTCTTTATGGATCATCTTGCTCCATACGTTGCTCGTTTCATAGACCTAATTAATTAATTCCTTTTTAGCTTCTTAGATCCCTTTTTTGGATTCAGGATTTCCCATTTATAATTGGGTATCCTTTAATTTTTTTAATTTTTTTTATAATTAATCTTCGAGTCTCCAATCAATGGAGCCTCGTGTCGGTAATAAGTTTCGTCTTGGACGGAAAATCGGAAGCGGTTCGTTTGGTGAGATCTACCTTGGTATATTATGCAACCCCACATTCTTCAATTTTGCTCCTTTAGATTTTATTTTTTTCAATTTTCTGATTAATTTTGGTTTTTTCGTGTTTAGGGACTAATGTTCAGACCAATGAAGAGGTTGCAATTAAGCTGGTAAGTCTGATTTTCTTTTTCATTTGTTTTTCGTAATTTTTAACTTTCAGCGCGTGTCTGTTGGTATAATTCTGTATTTAGTTGCTTCCTGATTGTATAAGTAAGGAATTTGAGCTGCTGTTAGTCGAAAGTTGGAGTCTTTCTCATTATCTTTTAGTAGGAAGTAATGAAAGTTTTTCCTTGCGTTTAGATTAAGCATCTGCAGACTCTTGAATGTAGTTTTCTATACTGATAGCAGCTCTTTTTCTAGTTTTAGTAGATGATCAGTGGATCATTATTAGATGAAGGTAGCTTAGGATGCTTAGATGGATGTGTGGGCATATTAGGAGAAATATGCTAATGCGAGAGTGATCTCTATAGCAACAAGATGGGAAAAGTAAGACTAAGATGGTTCGGACATGTAAAGAGGAGGTGCTCGGATGCGGCAATAAGGAGGTGTGAGTTGCTGGCCAATAAAGAACTTAGGGGAGGTAATTAGATAGTACATGATATAACTTCAGCTTATTGAGTATATGAACCTAGATAGGAAGATTTGGAGGTTAATGATTAGGATAGAGGGGTAGTAGGTAGTCGAGTGTTGTCCCACTTTATGTGGGACCTCTTCTCCTTATTATTAGTAGTATTTAGTAGTCTTGAATTATCGACAAACACTTGAAGTTGTTCACATATTTCACTTGAACACCTTATCTTAGACTTTTTCTAATAGAACACTCCTATCAAACAATTTTTTAACAATCAGTTAAAATGAGAGAGTGTGTGTCATACACTCGCGTATGACATGGCATAGTGACTGATCAAATGAAGACATGTGGTAATGGGCCCAGAATAACAATTAGAAAATAAATTAGAAAGAGAAATAAAAGAAAAAGTATGTTTTTAGAAAAAGAAAAAAAAAAACTTCCTCCTTCCCCTTTTCTTCTTTTGTTAGAACCCTCCGCCGCCGCAAAACACCACACACACAGCTGCCATTTCCTCCGATCACACTCTCTTCCTCAAATATAATTTAGATTCATTGATAAATTTTTCTTGTGTTTGTGAGTTCTTTAGGGTTTAAATTTTTTAACAATTTCAAATTTGTACTAGTCTTGCCGGAAAAAATGGAGTTTCGCTGGATATAATGAACATCAAAATGAGGAGACGATCGACCACTAATTACTTGTTTTTTTTTTTTGTATCTTTATGTCATGCCCTTTGCTTAACAGTACATGTCAATGAAAGGGCATCCACTTCATCTTCTTCTCAATTTTTTTTCATTTCTTTTGCTTTTACATTTAGATTTGATTTATGTTTGGGTTTGATTTGACAAAAGAGATGGAGAAGGGAGACAGATGTATGATGGCAGTGGCGATTTCATTTGTTCCGAGGAATAATCTAAGGTGGCAATTTGAAAGTTGTGGTTGTTGTTGAAATACTAAGGAAGAAGAAAGATGTTGGCAATGGTAGACTTGTGGATTTTGATGACAAATTTGGTGGAAAACAAAATAAGGTGGTGTGGAGAAGGAGAATGTCTATAAATCTAGAAAGAAGGGGAAGGAGTCATGGATGTTGGTGGCGTCGAGGATTACGATGATGAAATGATGGTGGGAGCAGCGGTTGAAATGAAGAAGTAGAGAGAAATTTCTTTTTTGGCTAAATAATATCCTTTCACGCGCCTCTCTTGTGTGTATTACACACGCGTTGCCATGTCAGCAAAAAATATTTAATAGGTACAAATTTCTGTAGTGTAGATGTTCAATAGGTTTAAGTTTTATTTAAGATGTCCAAGTGAAATATGCGGATAACTATAAGTGTATGACGATGAGTTAAGCCTATTTAATAGTTACGTAGTCTCTTATTCTTCAGTGTGTATTACTAGTGGTTGCTGCATTGGCTTTATATCTTGCTATTTTGGTTTCATATTTTTCTTGCAATTCTACTTCGAAAACTTTTCTTTTGAGTTGAAGGTCTACCGAAAACAACCTCTCTATCTCACAAAATCTGTGTTACCCTCCTGAGACCTCATTTGTGGACTACACGGATATGTGTTGTTGTTGATCAGAGGATGTTTGGCTACAAATGAAAAGATGTACATAACCTAAAGCTTCTAGAACAATAGGAGTGCTATATGGCACAATGATTTTAGACTAGTTTTACACTAATTTCCAGAAACAAAATGAGTATAAACTCCGAAACCAAAACACAACATTTTTGTAAAAATAGCAAGTTCATGAAACCGGCTCTCTGCTTATAAGAAATATCACCATGATTAAGCAAATGTGGCTGGGTTATAGATAGAAGTTTTTAGGGTTGTTATTTGAGGTGACATCTGATCTTACTATTACAATCTGGCTAATGTGCTGAATTTCAACTCCCCTAATAACAAGACCACTAATGACAATCTCATCATTTAGGAGTCGTTTGGTGTGAAGTATAAGGTATAATAATTCCAAGATAAAATGTTGGATTATCTTATTTCATTTTTGGTTGGAGGTATTAGATAGTCCTTGGATTATTTATTTCACTATTTTGTCTTAATGATGAGGTAAGTTATAACATATTATGGTGGAATAACTTATCCCGGGATAACTCGTTCCCAACCAAATGACCCCTTAGGGTTACCAACTAATAACAAGACCACTAATACATGAATGTGTATAAATTTGCAAAGAATTTACTAGACATATTCCTCATGACGGCTTTTGGTGGCTAATATGTTTGCCTTAGATTTTTTCCTTCTGTCTAATTTGTGTCTTTAATTTGCCTGTCGATTTTGTAGATATTATAACAGCTTCCCTGCTTAAATTTTGTGTGGAGATTTGGTAGACTGAAGTTCTGCTTTAACTTGCTGATACTCATGACATTGATTTCTCTTTTTTCCATTTTGGCACTTAAGCTGACACGTGGTCTATGACTTCTGATTTCTTTATAGATTAAGTTGTTTATCTTCCATCACTGATGGAATTTTTTTAGTTTGTTATAAATACTTATGCTGTTTCTGTTGCTCAGGAAAATACGAAGACAAAGCATCCTCAACTACTATATGAATCAAAGCTGTATAAAATACTACAAGGAGGAAGTAATTTCTCATCTTCTTGTTGGCTAGTATTTCTTCTTTACTACATAATGTTTATATCCTGTCCTCATCAATTGGAACTCTTTGTTGACATTGATAGCTGGAATCCCCAATTTAAAATGGTTTGGAGTTGAAGGAGATTATAATGTCCTTGTGATGGATTTACTGGGACCCAGTCTTGAAGATCTCTTCAATTTCTGCAGTAGGAAGCTGTCCCTAAAGACTGTTCTTATGCTTGCAGACCAGATGGTAGGTGTGAACTTTTGCACTAATTTATTTCGTTAACTATTTAAAACATGTTTTCACTTGTATTCAACTTCTAGATAAATCGGGTCGAATTTGTTCATGCCAAATCTTTTCTTCATCGAGATATAAAACCAGACAACTTCTTGATGGGATTAGGAAGACGTGCAAATCAGGTATTGGGATCAAAGCTATTGATTGCTATTTAATTCACCTGTTTCTGGTAGGGTACGTACTGTTACTGATTCATTACTACCATTGGTTACATATAGGTCTATATCATTGATTTTGGGCTGGCTAAGAAGTTTAGGGACTCCACCACTCATCAGCACATTCCATATAGGTAAGCTCCCCCAACCCACCCACCCCCACCCCCTAGAAAAAAATTTGTTGATTTTTGATTAATCATATAGTAAGCTCCTTTGAACTTTTTCAATAGAAGATAAGATAATGCTTATATTCTATGGATTGATATTGTTTTTCTAAGAAGGATGGCTCATAACAAGTATAAGCTCTATGTGGTCTTTTGTTGCATTTTCTATCAAGGGACAAAAAAGATGATTTCTTTTGGCATGGTACACTTATTATGAGAAGAGTTCAAGATATGTGTTGTTTAATATCTTTAAAGAGTTATTGGAACCGGAGTTTGATTTTTGTGTTGTAATAGAGCAAAGTAGATGATGAAGGTGTACTGAGAAGAGTGAAATATTTGTCTGCTGAAACTTTTTTTGGCGTGTAAAATTAATTAACAATTTACATTTAAGAAAATGGATGAGAGATATCCCAAAAAGAAAAGTAAAACAATGGTAATTGAGGGAGTTGAAAGAAAAGACAGAATTTCAGTATCATTATTTTTTCTTTTCTAAAACATAACATACTATTCTAGTCAAACACCAACAGAATCCAAAATTACCAGCTGGATATGCATCTCATAGCTTTCTTGATACTGACAAGTTGATGTGGTTTACCTGGATTATTACTAAGTCTTAGTATTGCTAGCGTATCACAAATTGGTATCAGATTTTAATAGAAAAAATTAGTCACAAAAACTTTTAAATACGTCAGAGATTTAAAATGATATTGATATCTTGACTAAAATGATGTTGACATCATTTATTTAGCCTAATTATTAAAGTTCCTTTGTTTTATCCAAATGATTATTATTTGTATTTATAACTTTTTTTCTTAAATTACACATATGTTTCCCTTCATTAGCACCTTTCTTCTCTAAAGTCCCTTAATTGTTCTTTGCACTTAAAACCCTTGAAGACCTTGACACTTTTCCAGGCTTTTCACCTTTTGACACACTTCCCACTCCCACTCCCACATAAGAGGCAAGAAGCAGCAAATGAAATGGCTTGTGAGATCTTGAATATGAAATTTCATTATTAGTTATAAAGATAAAAAGTATTCATCATTTATAGATTATAAAACCAAAGACGTATACTGATAGCTTCTGGGGTGGATCTTTCTCCTGTTTTTCCATCCGTTAATTGCTTACATTTATTTTCTAAATTTCTAGAGGTGGCCATGTCCCATTGACCATGTCACATGATAAGAAAATAGACCTTTGCTCTAATTCAACCCAAAAGCCGGCTCAAGAGGTGAGGATTGTCCAAAACCATATAAGGAGACAAATTTGCGAATGTGAGACATTTCAACACCTTCTTACGCCCTAGCTTGCCAACTAGAGTGTGGACAAGATAGTATGGGGGTCCAACATTGGGTGAAACAAGAATTGCTTCTGATACCATGTACATTTTGAGAAGAAGAAAGTCTTCTTGTTTTTAGTAGTATTTACATCAAATAACAATGATACAATCAAGCCTACGGCTATGCTAGGGAAGAAAATAATCAATTAATGCTACAATCAAGCTAGTGATAAAATCTTCCTATAATAAACTTGGAAATAAAACAAAATCTTCCTAGTAATTACACCAGTCAACTTAATTAAACAAGAAGATTAACTTTTAAAAATATTACGACACGGTACCTCTATAGTTTATTCAAAATCACCTCTTTTGTCGTCAACTACAGTTAGGTAGTGATAGCATAAAGATAGTGAAATCATGATATTGTCGACCCCAAGTCCCAACTAGTTTGGAATTGCCGCAGGTTGGTTAATTCTCCTGTGGTTATGGCTCATTTTCCTAAGTTTCCCTCGTCAATTCTCTCTCTCTCTCTCTCTATGTTATTGGTGAAGGCACCATCAATCTATTGCCACCATGTCTAATTGCTTTGGGGATGTTTTCATCATTTATTCAAAAGACATACTCTTTATTGAAATTTAAGTAGTGAGAGCAGAGTTTTGCTGTTGCTTTGTATTGAGGTGAGTTATTTGTATTTTGAGCTTGTCAAAGTTGTAGCTTTTGCTTTTTGATTGAGTTCCATTACTGTAAATGTTTTTGGATTCTTTTCTCATTTAATCATTAGCTAAGGAAATGATATATCTCTAGATAATGAATGGGTAATTTTATTTTATTCTTCTAATTTCAAATACAGAGAAAACAAAAATTTGACAGGAACTGCCAGATATGCAAGCATGAATACTCACCTTGGCATCGGTAAGATTTTGGTTTTTTAAACTTCTACACTTCCGTGTTTGTGGATTGTGTTTATTCTTGAAGACGTCCTTGATTCTTTGTTTCTTTCAAAAATATAGAACAAAGCCGAAGGGATGATTTGGAATCACTGGGTTATGTCCTAATGTACTTCTTAAGAGGAAGGTAGAATCTACTCCTGTAATTCTCTTTTTTTTGTTTGTCTTTCGCTCTTCTTGCATGATACTTCTACTTACTGATTTCAATATGTGTAGTCTTCCTTGGCAGGGGCTGAAAGCAGGCACAAAGAAGCAGAAATATGAGAGGATCAGTGAGAAGAAAGTTTCAACATCAATAGAGGCATTTTACGTTCAAACATTTTTGTTATTGCTAGCGATATGATTTTTAATGATGATACTGACACATTTTCCTTTCCAGACATTGTGTCGTGGCTATCCTACAGAGTTTGCATCATATTTTCACTACTGTCGATCACTGCGATTTGAGGATAAACCGGATTATGCTTATCTCAAGAGAATTTTCCGTGATCTTTTCATTCGTGAAGGTATGATCATTTCTTTCTTTTCATGCAATGATACTTGCTGTATAGACAATGCAAGGTTTTCAGTTAACACTTTGTTTAAGAGTATCTATTCAATTTTGCTTTCTCCTCCTCTCTTTTTTCCCCCTTTCAGGTTTTCAGTTTGATTATGTATTTGACTGGACCATTTTGAAATATCAGCAGTCGCAGCTTGCCAATCCTCCATCTCGTGCTCTTGTAAGTGATTTAGGTAGACCAGATTATGTGTTAATTGGCCTCAGGATATTAAATGAAACGATAATTTTGGCGCAGGGTGGTACTGCTGGACCAAGTTCCGGGATGCCTCATGCTCTTGCTAATGCTGAGAGGCAATCAGGTGGGTCTCTTATGTGTTCTTTACTTCAAGCATGAAAGGAAATTATACTCAATCAGTACATTTTAGAACTATTATGTGCATATAATGGTTTGGCGGTTTGCTGATGATAGATTTACTATAAAACTGGTCATTACTTGCAACATAGAGCTTGTATAAGTTTCTTTTCCGTTGCTACTTATTGTGCAAAGTGTACTACCTCAATCTGCTAGTTCGCTATTTATTGGGACCTACAAATAACAACATACCCCATGCAATCCCACTAGTGGGGTGTCAGGGGAGGGTAGGATCTAGGCATACCTTAACCCTACCTTTGTGAGGTAGAGAGGTTGTTTTTGATAGACACTCGGCTCAAAAGAAATGTAATCAAAGCAGGGTCACAATTACATGCTATATATACATAATACATTCTTATTCAACCAGTGAAAAGGGCGCCTACAAATAACATGCTGCTCATATTATGCAGGTGGTGAAGAAGGTCGGCCTACTGGTTGGTCTTCAGGAAATCTTGCTCGTAATAGGAACACGGGTCTGCAATTCAACTCTGGAAGCTTAGCTAAGCAAAAAGGGACAGTTGCCAATGATTTATCCATGGGTAAAGAGGTGATTCCTCTTGCTCTGTCACTCTTGTTGTTTTACAAGTATCTCCCTGTTTTTATGTTTGATTTGTTTAAAGTGGTAATGCTATATCAAACAAACTATGCTTTACTAGAGCACAAATTGGCTCAAGATTATGAGTGCATTTTGATCTTATTAGATTATAGATGGCATAATTTTGTGCCATTTCAACTTACCAGGTAGGGGGTATCATGAATTTTTGCCCTGTTTTTTTCCCCTTATTTTGTTGCTTTTTATTTGTATTTATTTCTCATCAACATACTGCACTTTCTTCTAGTCGAACATCAAAAAAGTTTCCATCCTTCGACATTTTCTTTCTGCAACATAAATGCTAAGCTGAAAATATAAATTCACTCCACGTGATAGAAACATGATTTAGCACGAACGTACAGCTTGCAGAATGCAATATAAAATATACTCATGTTTTGTGATTCTTTTGGCAACCAATGGAACAAAGGAATTTTGACTGAACTCATGTTGCAGTTATCTAGTTCAAGCTTTTTCCGGACTAGTGGATCAACAAGGCGTCCAGCTGTCTCTAGTAGTCGTGATCCGGTGAACACCGGTGTTGAACCCGATCCCTCTCAAATCCAGAAAACAGATGCAAGTCCAGGACATCTCCGTAAAACTACCAGTGTTGCTCAGAGAAGTTCACCAATCGTGTCAGCAGATCAGAAGCGCAGCTCCTCCACTAGAATGGACAAGAACTTTGAGGCCGCCCTTAAAGGAATAGAGGGCCTAAGTGTCAAAAATGATGAGAGGCTGCATTAGTAGCTTTGCTGCTTTATCTCAGTTATCTGGTTACCGTAAATCTTGGCAAAAGAATTGCCTCCAACTTTGGGGATTTTGCTACGAGTTGCCATCAGGAAAGGCTTAAAATAGTAGCTAATGTGAGAGATCCCTCTGGTAATCTTGGTTTATTCTGCTTCTGTATATTTGGCACTTTCTTTGATTTTTCTCCTCTCCACCCTCTCTATCCCCTTTATAAGAGTTCTTAGTATTTTTAGTGGTGTTATGTTGTGA
Organism: Solanum aculeatissimum; assembly: GCA_038996855.1. Lineage (NCBI taxonomy): Eukaryota > Viridiplantae > Streptophyta > Magnoliopsida > Solanales > Solanaceae > Solanum > Solanum aculeatissimum. The sequence continues at coordinate 2,975 of JBCEWC010008424.1, read as the reverse complement.
ATTATGAATGTATTTTTGTATGGTTGGAAACTAAATATTCACTTGAAACTTATTGTATTGGAATTACACCCATCTTTTTGCTATTATGCATGAATCTGAATTGCAAGTTGTTGGGTGTTCATGTGCACAAAGTGGAGAAAGTTGTCATTATTCTTTGCAACTCATGTGGCCACTGTGACATGTTCTCAATTTGACATTTAGTTGTGTAAGAAATTCTACTTCTATGGATGTTTCTTCCTTGTGTAGATAAGAAATGGGTGAGAAGTATTATGTTATGTATGAAAAAGAACACTGTATTGTGTTTTATATTTTGAGGTTAGTATTGTCAAAGAGGGACAAAAAAAATAATATTCAAAATCTCAAACTTTTCACTATAAAAAAGATTAATTTGCGTTGAATGGAGATGTTCTTTTGGTAGAGTTTTGGACTCTTCAACTAATTTGAAGCTCAAGTTACACGGCATTATTGGAGCATTGTGTTCTAAAGGAAATGAGTCAAAAGTTATTGTTGGATCTATGTAAATATATCGTAATAAACTTGTATCTCCTTGAAGAAGTAAAAAAAAATTTATCTCAGTGTAAATATTTATTTATGATATTTTCACGAAGAACTAAAAAATATTAGGTATGTTCAATTTCTTTTAGCAGATTCTTTGTTTTGGAAGGAAATATCTTGATATTCACTTTTTTGTCCAATAGATGGAAAAAGTGAACTAAAAAGTAAAAGAAAGCAAAAAAGAAAAAGCTGTCCTTTCTTTATGTGCTAGTCAATGATCATCAATTCATGGGATTTTATAGACAGCATGGCATTATGAACCACTCCAATTTTCTAAGCAGAGGAGGGGCGTGGATGTTCAGTAAAAAAGTGTGAGAGACTGGAACATGACTTTAGATATAGAATGGAGATTGCATGCTAGGATAGACGGTTAATAGGGAAAGAGTATTATCGTGCCTTGCGGAGCTTTAGTGTTTGATACTCTTGTAGTTTTGTCATATGTTATTTATTGTATTTCAACTATCACTCTATTTTCATGTTTTTTTTCTTTTACTTATATTTGATGCACTTAAGCCGAGGATCTTTCGGAACAACTTATCTATCTTTACGAGATACTGATAAGTTCTCCATACACGTTATCCTTCCAGATTTCACTTTTGTCAAATTTCACTAGTATGTTTTTGTATTATCTTTCATCTGCAACAACATTGGTTAGTCAACTGTGTCAATCATAATTTAGATAAATGGAAAAGAATCATATACTATCTTTCAAAATTTGCTTTTACTTTATATATTAACTATTATTAATCATCTCTTTTACAAAGAGGAAAAGCTAAAAACAAGGCATGCCTAATTGGAAAAGACACAAAACAAGTGTAGATTGTTGAATTGAGTGTAACTTCCTGACACTAAATGCACAATCTTCAAGATCTTCTTTCCCTTTCTCCCTCAATATTGTCTTTGTGCTAAAGACAAAAACTCCAAAAGAAGAATTTTCACCAATTTAGAAGGTTAAAGATTCCAATTTTCCTCTTAACAATTGCACCTTCAAGATTCAAAGTGTTGTATTACATACAACTCATAAACCAAAATCACAATTCTCAATAGAAGGTCAACATGTATATATATATATATATATAAAACATTGATGATTTTTGCAAGATTACAACCATCTAAGAAAAAGGGGAAAAAAAGAAAAGAAAAAATGAACTCCCCCAAACACCCCACCCCAACCTCCACTTTATCACTTCAATGATACAATTTATAACAGATCAGATGCTTTTTCTTGAATAAGGATGATTTGTTTCACCAAAATCCATGTACTACATGATTGCAAGTACTCTTGATCCACCTGAAACTTTTTCTGAAAGAACCTTTCAATTTACCCTCTACAGCATAAGATTTATATCCAATAACTCTTTTTTTCCTCTGTAGTTCAGGGTCATTAAAAGCCCAATTTCTTGAAGAAGACACTCTGCTTTTGCTCTTCTTGATCTTCACTTCTTTATCCCCATAGGAATAATAAGAATTAGTACTAAAACTCCTCAAATCTTGCATATTTGTTGGACCATAGTAATTTTCTATTTGCATCTTGCCTTCTCTTGTTGACATAGATCTAAAATTCTCCATTTTTATGAAAACAAAGGGAGATTTTGGGGGGTTTGGAGGAAGAAAATTTGGTTTGATTTTTGGGTGGAGCTGAAAGGGGAAGTTGCCTTTGATCTTTTTATATTTGTAAATAAATCTTTCAGTGTCCCTTTTTTTGATATTATAATTTCTTACATTATTAAAGGCATGCTTTGACTTTTCCTAAATAGTAGAATAGCGGTAAAACTCTCTTAGGGGTCATTTGGTAGCTCCAACAACAATAAACAGCATAGTCACTCGAATTTCATAAGTGAAGTGTGAAAAGGATAAATTATACATAAATTTTATCACTGTCTCACAGGGTTAAAAAAGTAATTTCTCGAAAACCATATATGTAGTGGAAACAATCTATTCCCAAGAGAGAAAATTTTAAATATCTTGGGTTTATCATCCAGAGTGATGACAATATTGATGATGATGTCACGCATCATATTGGGACAGCATGAACGAAATGAAGATTTGCTTCTGGAATATTGTATGATAGGAAGATACCACATAAACTTAAATGCAAGTTTTACAGGATGGTGGTTAGACCATTTTTTTGTATGAGGTGGAGTGTTGGTCAATCAGAAACTCATATGTTCAGAAGATGCAGATCGCGAATATGAGGATGTTGAGATGGATATATGGACATAACAGAAGTGATAAGATTAAGAATGAGACCATTCGGGAGAAGTGAGAGGTGACCCCGCTGACAAGATGAGGAAAGCGATACTGCGATGTTTTGGACGCAGGGGCGAACCCACATGGCATTCGCCGGGTGCTCGAGCACCCATTAATTTAGTATCGGACATTATATATCTATGTAGAAATTAAGAAAAATTGGTATAAAT
>JBCEWC010008423.1:0-19995 GCA_038996855.1 Solanum aculeatissimum | reverse complement strand
GGGTTCATAGGGTCTTCAAGGATGAAAGAGGATCCTTGAATCAAGTCCCACATACCTTAATTCCACCAACAATTAGCTAGGTCAAACTTAGTCAAGGTCTTCTTCCCCGAATTTCCCAAGTTTTCTTCAATGGAGGCCAAGAGAGTCTTAGAATTTCAAGAGTGAATGTAGGAACGTTTGAATGGATTAATGAGGGTTTGGGAAATGTTTTAGGGGTTAGAATCCTTAGGGTATCAAAAAGGGGCTTAAGGAAATGTTAAATAATGAAATTATCATTAATAAAATGTAACTTTCTGAGACTAAGCAGAGTCAAACGGTGCTACAGTGCCCATCAAATGGTCACACGGACCATCTCCCTCATCATCTCACCACACTTAGCCAAATTTTCAACGCGAACACTCGGAGGACTTTCTGTACCATTTGACGAGAATTTTTACGGACTGTTTGGAGGTTGAATGGCCTTGTTAGGGTCTCATGACCCTTGACTTAGACTCCTAAACTCATCCATGGCTTGGATAAGCTACTGTCCCACTTGTAGGACAGTAGAAGGGTCGTCCAAGCTCAAACGGACCATTTAGGTGTCCGTGGCCTAACACTTATTTCATGGGGTGGTTCCTGGACACCCCTAGCTCACTGGAGTACCCAACGATACCCCACACAGACCGTGACAAGTTTCACGAACCGTGGACCTGCCCTTAGCCACTTTTCTGAGTCTATCTCCAATGTCTTCCGAATTTCAGACAGTCCCACTGTTTGGGCCATAACGCCTTCATCCGAACTCCGAATTGAGTGAAACTAGTTGCGTTGCGAAGCTAACCTAAAGAGCTTCAATTTTATATATAGTTTCCCACATGAAAACCCACATCAAAAGTTGTGACCATTTGAAATACACTGCAAAAACTATCCCTCTAGGCCACCAACTAGCCTATTTTGCGTTCGGCCACTTAAACTCAACCCGTGGCTATCAAAACTCAACCATGACCAGTAGTACATCATATAAGGCGACCCATAAGGAGTTTTTGAAAATTTTTGGGTTGTTACATTGTGGAGACGCATAAGCTATCACGTTGCCATGTTGCATGAGCACACATCCCAACCCAATTCGCGAAGCATCATAATACACCACAAACCCCTCTAACCCATTTGGCAAAGTCAAGATAGGAGTCGATGTAAGTCGGTCCTTCAAAGTCTGAAAACTCTTCTCACACTCGTTTGACCACACAAACTTAGCCTTCTTCTGAGTCAATTGAATCAATGGGGACGCGATGGAAGAGAATCCCTCAACAAATCTCCTATAATATTTTGCCAACCGAAGGAAACTTTGGATATCAGAAGGGTTCAACAGTCTAGGACAATTCTTTACGGCTTTGGTCTTCTTAGGATCAACCTTAGTACCATCACTAGACACCACATGGCCATGAAAAGCAACTTCCCCTAACCAAAACACACATTTACTCAACTTGGCAAACAATTTCTTCTCTCTGAAGGTATGAATCACTAACCTCAAATAATCTATGTGTTCTTGCTCATTTAGGGAGTAAATCAGGATATCATCAATGAAGACAACCACAAAACTGTCGAGGAATAACTTGAATACCTGATTCATAAGATCCACAAACACTGTCGGTTTGTTTGTCAAACGAAATAATATTACCATAGATTTGAAATTCCCATACCGAGTTCGAAAAGCTATTTTCGGAATACCACACTCCCTCACCTTCAAATGGTGGTAACCCGAACAAAGATCTATCTTAGAAAAGTGAGTGGCCCCTTGAAGTTGATCAAACAAGTCATCAATCCTGGGCAACGTGTACTTATTCTTGATGGTGACCTTATTCAACTGCCGATAATCAATACATATTTGGAGCGATCCATCGTTCTTTCTCACAAATAACACAGGAGCATCTCAAGGTGAAATACTCGACCATATAAAGCCTTTCTCCAACAAGTCCTTCAACTAGTCCTTCAACTCCTTTAGTTCAGCCAAAGCTATATGGTAAGGAGGAATGGAAATGGGTTGAATATCTGGAAGGATATCTATGACAAAATCCACTTCTCTTTCAGGAGGAATACTGGGTAAATCCTCAGGGAACATATCGGAAAACTCATTAACCATCAGAATCGACTCAAGAGTAAGAGACTTAGTTTTTACATCTCTGACCCTCGCAATATGATAGATGCACCCCTTACAAATCATTCTCTGGGCTTTGAGGTAGGAAATAAGCTGACCCCTAACCACAGAATCACTACCCTTCCATTCTAAAGCAGGTTCATTAGGAATGTTTTCGGGATATGATAGACTCACCCACAGGAGTATACACCGAGTAAGCTTCCCTCAACGTTTCTGGACTCAAACAAAATTTAACTGTCAATAGAGGAGTCACAAAAGTTAAATTTGCACCTGGATCAACCAAATCATAAGAATCAAACTCAAAGACTTTTAACATACCAGTCATGACATCTGGAGCTTCATCCACCTCCTATCGGGCATGAAGAGGATAGAACCTATTGTTTCTGGGAGCACCACAAACTTGAGCCTTCGGCTGCCCCCGACCAACTGGAGTCGCTTGATCCTTCTTCGAATTCTTTGGACAATAAGCAACTTTATGGTTCATACTTCCACACCCGAAGCAAGCACCCAAAAGCTTTCTACACTCGCCCAAATGATTCCCTACACACTGGCCATAATGGGGAGGCCATGGTCCACCCATAACTTGTGCCTTTGGAGGAGGCACCCTAGCATTGGAAAATTTCATGTTTGAACCTTGGCCTTGATGGAATTGGCCATTTCCACTACCACTCCTAGAATTGGAGAACCCACCATCAAACTGGACCCTCTTAGAGTCATGCACTGTTCTCTCTTTGAGTTTCTCTCACTCAATCTGTTCAGCATAAGTCATAAGCCTGGAGATGTCCATGTCCCAAATAAGCATAGTCGTGCGATATTCCTTCACCACCAAATCAGAGACCCCAGAAATAAATTTGTGCATCCTTGCACAGAGATCCACCACTAGCGTGGGAGCATACTTTGAGATCTTGGTGAACTTGAGAGAATAGTCCCTCACAGACAAGCTACCTTGCCTGAGGTTAATAAATTCAGTCATCTTGGCCTCCTGAATTTTAAGAGGGAAGAAACGGTCCAGGAAAGCAAAACTGAACTCTTCCCAATCGACATTATCATCGGCGACCCTCCCAACCAACCACTGATTGTACAACACCTGGGCCACATCCTTCAACTGATAAGCAGCCAACTCATCCCTCTCTTCAAAAATAACACCCATGATAGTCAAGACTTTAGTAAGCTGATCAACAAACTCCTGAGCATCCTCATCAGCTTTTGAACCAAAGAACTCCAGATGATTTATTTGGGTAAAGTCTCTCACCCTAGAGGCCGGAGTGCTACCATTTGTGGGATCAGTTAGCTGGGCTTCATTAGTCACCACTTGGGCCAAAATAGCAACCATATTTCGAAATTCAGCATGTGTCACTTGTTTCTCCACAGGCTCTCGATGGGCCTGTTCCTCATAGACTGGGGCCTGTCTAGGGAGGGGAGCTCTTCGTGAAGGCATTTTCTAAAAGAGTGAGAAGAACACCCATAATTCAGGAAAATGTAATGAACAGTTCATAGCATGACATAGAAAATAATAAAGTGAGACAATTCCTAAAACGTTGTCATAGCCTCCCATTCATAGGTATGACGTGCATCACACCCATGAATAAGACTCTACTAGACGCGACATGTTGGACTCTGAGGTTCATTTACCAACCTAGGGCTCCCATACCATCTTTGTCATGACCCAAAGGTAGGGCCTAGTTGTGACATGGAAAAAGAGAACTCGAGAGTCCTCAATCAAGCCATCCAAGCATCATCGCACACATCATTGGTTTGGAAGCGCATAAAAACATCAATAACACAATTCTAAGGGAATTTCGGAATTTAGACTCAAGCTCTGGGGATCTCATTGGGAATGGGATTATCATGAATCACATAGCACATAACAATTACATTCAAAGGGGGGGGAAGTAGGACTCAAACTATGGGGACAAGGAGGGGCTTGGGAATTTCCACATGGGCACATACTCAGCCAACCAATCATGATAGCATAATCATGAACATAACAAAGCGTAAATAGTCAAAGCATGTCATATAGGCACATAATATGAAGTATAATAGAATCTGATATGTCCAACAATGCTTCAACATAGAATAAGGTGGGACCACAACATATTCTGGGCTCACCCTCAAGTCATAAGATAAAGTAAGACACAATAAAGTATAAGGTAGAGGAAGGTGGGTTTTGCCCTTGAAGTATAGGGCTCACCACTAGCAACAAATCTAAAACCTTTAAAAAGCGTCCAAAGGTGGATGAATGTCATCTCCAGTCCCTACATGGTTAGATCATGTAGACAAAGAGTATGGGTTAGCACATAGAATGCACTAAGTATGCGAGCATGTCATGTACATAAACATAAACCTATCATATAAACTGGATGACAAGGGCACGTGTATATATATAGAAGGAGTATATAAGCAAGGAAGAAATTTGTATTAATATGCCATGAATCCCATGATGCATGAATGCAAACCTACATATTCAAAGCGGAGATGTGACCTCAACTGACAACAAGAAAGACCAAGTGAGCTACTACTTGGAATTGGACTACTTGTCAGGAAGATCCCAAGTCACCCTAAACAGGGGAAACAAAACAAGTCATCCCACCATGGGAGAAATCCCATATTGGCGCATGGTTTGACAAAAAGGAGTATGGACCCTTGGAGATAGTCCACCCCGACTCCAATCCCTCAGTGCTAAGTCTCATCCCACGGGAATACATATACATATACAAGCTTTCAAACAGAGGTTCAATACTTTTAATCAATGCAAATGCAAAATTGGGCTAAAAAGCTAAATCATAATTCAAGTCTTTCCATAATTAGGCTCAAAGACCAAACAAGAGTCAAAGTACCAAATCCAAGATCAATGCATACGAGTAGTTCATTCTAACTAGTACAAGATGGTGTAAACACCCAATATGCTCATAGAGCCAAGTGAAGACAAGATGTGATCACATTCTAGTCATATCCTATGTCTTATAAAGATCAAGTCAGTCAAAGCCCATATCAAGAGTTTCATCATGTCAAGTCTCCATGCTCATGAATGCAAATGTCGTAAATGATCAATGAATAACATGGGTAATTGATATCAACATTTAAATCATCATAATATTAATTAGATTCATAATTAAATCATAAGGAAATGAACCATTAAAATCATAATTAATGCTAACCATGCTTGAATTGAAGACTTTAAAGGGACATATAAATTTGAACCTTCTTTAATCCAATGGGATTCAACAAATTAAGGCTTAACACTCCTTAAAATCAATAATTAAATACAACCCATACTTCAATTTAATCAAAACAACAATAGATTTAAACACCCATTTGCAAAGTAAGCTTAATTTCATAAAAATTGAAGAAGAAGAGTTTTGGGTCTTTCAACCATGAATCAATCCCACATACCTTGATAACTAAGAATAACAAGAAGAATTTGATGAGGAATTAAGACTCCCCTTTATTTTCAAGCCTAGTCTTCAATGGAGCATGAGGGTAATTAAATGAAATTGAAAGAATTTGAATTGAATGAGAGTGTAAAGGCTAAATCAGGAGTTTAGAAGGGCTTAAAAATGCTAAAACGACCCTATGATTAGTTAAAAATTATAATTAAACCATTAATGAAACGAGGAAGAAAAACAGGAAACGTCATAGACGAAGGCCACTAGACGGACCGTGTAGTGACTCACGGTTCGTGAGCCCTTCCATGAGGCCTCACTTAAAGACGAGCATCAATCTAGCAACAGATAGAAAAATTTGAAACGTCACCCACACGGTCAACTACACGGACCGTGAGGGGCCAGATGGTCCGTGAGCCTCTCCTGTGAAGCCACACTTGGAAACAACTTTGCGCTCGAAGATTCCATACTTAGAAAAATTCCCCTCTCGCAACCACATGACCAGGTACACAAGCCGTGAGGCTCCACAGGGACCGTGAGGTAGTCCGTGGGGCCTCCCTTGGCTCAGAGCCTTGTCTTTTGGTTGGCACACCACACAGATACGTTCATGGGTCTTAAGACTCCATACGGCCCGTGAACCCCTCCTTCAAGTCTACGCGATATTTGGAACATTAACCTTATACATACAATCGATCCGTAGGCTAAGGCCATCCCGAAACACTTTACCATGCCTCGTGGGAGGTCACACAGCTTGACTCACGGACCATGAGGCCACACACGGGCCGGAGGCCACACACGGGCTGTGATCCTGCCGTGAGGCAGTGCCTTAGCCAATTCTCCTCTTCCTTTTTCCAGAATGCTTCCCGGTGCAGGCCGTCTCACCATAAGGGCTATAACTCCCATATCTGGTCTCTGAATTGAGTGAAACCAAGAGCGTTGGGAATATAACTCAAAGAGATTTAATTTGATAGGTTGTGGCCCATACAGTTCATCCCATACCCAGAGATATCTCCATTTAAAGTCAGTACTCCCATGAGATGTCAAGCAAAACTCAACCAATGCAATTTCTCCCAAGACGGTCATGCAACAAAGACTCGGAAAACTCATAAGATAACCAAGATAGGTCCAAATCAGGCCTCAATCAACATCACAAAGTTTGAAAATTTCCGGGTTGTTTCATTTTCATCTTCTTCAATTTAATTCAACATAATTTTTGCCTTTGAATCAGCCCCCAAATAAGCAAGCTCCATGAGGTTTAGAACAACCTCATCCAAAACAACATCTATTGTATTCACATGGAAATCATTAGTCTCCTGTAAAGCTTTATAAACATTGAAACTCACTTCTTTACCATTTCATTCAATATACTAACTGGTGTTTTATTGACTGGTTGGCCATAATTAACTTTGTGGTTGTTGGAATTTACACCAAGCTGTTCAAATACTATTAAGGGCATTAGGTTCACACTGGCCCCCAAATCACATAAGGCTCTTCCAAAGTTACATACCCTAACTGCGCAAGGTATTTTAAATGCACTCGAATTTTTTCTTTTTGTTACCATGGGTCTAGTAAAAAGAGCGCTACAGTTGTGTGATATTTCAATTGCCTCACAATCCCAGGTTCTCGTTTTATTTACCAAAGTCTTCATCATTTGTGCACAAGAATTCACATCATTCACTAGTATAATAATACCATTCTAGCCTTTTTCATGCCACAATTCACCTAAAATCCACATACATAGGAGATTACAAAGCTCAATTATATTTAACAAAAGGTTAGATGTCCACTTGCCTTAGTAGAAGTCTAAAATCAAGTCAACTCCACAACCTTTACCCTTCTATGATACTCCAAATTACCACAATCTTGTCAAACATAGCATCACAATCGCATTATGAAACTAATGACATTAAAATCAAGCAATACAGGTGAAAAGGGAAAATGGTCCAAAATTCCTATATCGAAAAAGGTTCCCGAAATCTAAAAATTATAGCATAAAAATTATCCTCAAGTGATAAGGATTCTAATGAAAAACAATATTTCAAAAAAAGGAGTGAAAATGAGTTCATAATAACTATTTTATATTAGAAATCAATATCCAAGAAATCCTCAATTAAAAATCTAATTTCTATGTTATTATAAATTAATCAAAGGGAATTGAAAACACAGGTGAAATTTGTTACGCAATAGTCTTGTACTGAAAAACCTTTAAAAAATTCTCTAAAATAGAGCTTGGAATATTAATAATGGAAGAAAATGTGAAACTGGTAACTTTTAAATCAAGATACTATTTCAGGCACGAATGCACTCAACAAACGTTGAAAGGCATCAGTGAATGCAGATGCCAAAGGAATTGCCACTCTGTGAATGCGGAGCCTCTATCCACAATTGAGAATCCTAGAAAGATAACACTCTGTGAATGAAGAGGTCTTCACCATGAACGTAGAGGTCAAAGAACCAACACTCCGCGAATGCAGAGGGTAACCCCGCGAATGCGGAGTACAATTTTGGCTACACCAGATTGCAACAATGTACCAGAATAGAAATTCACATAATAGACTCTCACGATTCGTTCAGAATCTTATGAATACAAACCAGACATGTAACCCTACTAGAAATTATGTTCTGGACGCAATGGAATCATCGAAATTTGAGGGGCCAGATGGCCTTAGCCTGAAACCAGATAAAACTAAAAAAAATAGTTAAAACTTAAAAAACCCAAATTGCTCTCAAAAACTCTAAAAAATTATAACGAGACTATTTCTAATGTTAGTTTCACCATCTAGAACCACTAGAACTATTGTAATTTTCCATTAGGGCTTTCGAACTCCGAATGTTGATCAAAGTCAAACTATGATCTAAAATCAACTGAAACAATGCACATTTGGGTGCAAAATCTCTATTTTAACTCCAAATTAAGTTTTGTAAGTTCTCCTAGACCAGATTTACATTCAAGAACTGATGAAATTGACATAATCGCATTTCGACACTCGAAACTCAAGATGACTACAAAACTCAATATTTCCAACTTTAAGTCTTTAAAAACTCATTCTTTAACAAAACTCCAGTTTTTTACAAGGTTTTTGGAATTTGAATTTTAGACTCAACCAAAAATGAACCAAGGTAACTTTCAAGAAGGACAAAATTAAAATTTTATCAAGAATGCCAAAAATAACCTTTGAGGTCATTACATACCCTCAAAAAAACCTAACTCAGGTAGCCCAGATATTCAAGAAAGAAATCTAGTTCTAAAAAAAATTGGCTTCTACAAGTAACATCTACAGTAGATAGAACCATTTATGGACCATAGACAGTTCTTGGGTAATTGAGGACAAGTTGAAGTCATTTGCATGAGACGATTCTATGACCCATGGAGAGTTTTACGTACCACAGATCAAGCCTTGTAGTTCCGAAGTTTTGAGACCCAATCGCAGTACTTTTTTATGAATGAATAGAATAGATCGTAGAAGTTTCTATGGTCAGTGAAAAGGCCTGTCTTTCCAAGTCCAACAAACCTCGAGTTGAGTTAGTGAGCATTCTATGAGAGACGTATATGATTTGTATTCCAATGCATTACTCATAGATGGATTTTGTGGTTTCAAAGTCTCAAAAACATAATTGTAGTACTTTGTGTATGAACTAGCATGATGGCTTGTAAAAGGATCTACAACCCATAAAAGATTGGTCATAGACTGATGTGCTGCAAAAATACGACACTTTTGATGTTTTAAACTTAGAATTGTTTGTGTTCTCTAGTGAATTTAGTAGATTTGATGTGTGTTTGTATTGTTTTTACCAGATTACAGGATTTGGGGTGTCTTTTTAAGGTTAACATAACTTACAAGTTATGCATGCTACACAGTAGAAATGGTAACAATTATGAGGTTATACTACGTTAAGATTTCATGGGAAACACAATACCCTAGTTATCTTCTCTCACTGCATTCATAAAACTTGCATTTGAATTGTTGTTAGAATAGGCTTTAAATATTGCTATTTCACCATAAAAAACCTTTTGGGAATAAGTTGATTAATTCCTCAAAATTACTTTAATTATTCCAAGTCTATATCATATTCCTCGTGGGATCGACCCTAACCACCGTCAGGTTCTAAATTTGAAATAGTAACCGCTTATACATTAATTTGGGAGGTGTAAATTGTGTGTGATCAAATTTAGGCGCCATTGTTGGGGAATGTGACTTTTAGATTGGTTTGATTAGGGTGATTAGATAATTAATCCATATTTCTTTTTTTAAAATATTTTTGTTGTTTTTATTTCTTTTTCAGCATATAGGTATAGTGTATGCCCAATAAGCGTAGTAAAAGTTATCCCTTAACTCCATATGATCCAAAACTACAAAGAACATTGAGAAGAATGGCCTAAGACAATACCAAAAATGCTGCAAATAAACTTAACTTAAACGAGAAACATCCACCACTACCACCACGGTGGATAATCAACTACCACTAGATACTAACTTTGTTATATTTAGTGGGTTACTACAAATGCTGCAGCACAAAGGGTTATTCTCGGTCTTACCATCAAAGTATCTGCATAACCATCTACACAATGATGTCTTTATCTTTATGAGTGTGACGGGAAATCAAAACCTATCCACAGAAGCCATTTTGCTCCATGTATTCCCATTATCTCTTATCGGAGAAGCAACAGTATGGTAATCTAAGCTTTCCCAGAGCTCTGTATCTACATGGGTAGAGATGCAAAAAGCATTTTTTGAGAGGTATTTTTCCCAAATCAAAGAAGTTAAAGCTCAAAGATCGTATCAACAACTTCAAAAAAATACCTGGTGATTTTTTAAGCACTACATGGGAGCGATTTGTTAAATACTTATGAACTATTCCAGACCATAAGATCACTGATGATTCTTTAGTGAAGATCTTCTATCAGGCCTTTGATGACAATAAAAAAGCAGTCAATGATACCATAACAAGAGGATCATTATTGGATTGCACTTTTTCTAATGTAGCTTGAAGACCGGAAAGAGTAGTGTCACAACCCAGAAGGGGGCCCAGATGTGACTTGACAAAAGAGAACCTGAAAGTCCTCGATCAAGCTATCATAGCATCATCACACACATCATCGATTCGGAAGCATGGAAGTAAACACATAACACATAAGCTCTAAGGGAATTTGAGGCTTTGGACTCAATCTATGGGGATGTTGTCGGTAATGGGATATACATGAATCACATAGCACATAACAGTTATCTCTAAGGGGCAGGTAAGTAGGACTCAAACTATGGGGGCACACCGGGGTTGTGGGACTTTCCACATAAGCACATAATCAACACTCAATCCCAATATCAAGTCATAAGTATAATCAAATACCATTTCCATAATCAAGGCTCACAAAGCATAACATTTCAATAGTCATAATATCCAACAATTATAATCCAACGAACAAGAGTTTAGTTTGTCCAACAAGCCTCTACATAAGACAAATAGGGCCTCAATATAGTTTGAGTCTCACCCTCAATACAATATTAAAGGAAAGTAAAAATAACACTAGCTTGATAGAAAGTGGATATTGCCCTTGAACAAAAAGGCTCACCACAAGCAATAGTCTTCAAGATGATCACACGTCGTCCGGTGGAATATAAAAGTCATCTCAGGTCCCTACATGGTTAGAACATGTAGACAAAGAGTATGGGTTAGCAAATAATATTCACTAAGTATGCGGGCATGCAATGCATATGACAATATAGTATGACAAAATAACATGACAAGGGGACAAGTGTACGAAAGGAATGCAGGTAGCCAAAGAGATATATAACAATATGCTATGCCATGAATCATGAGATGCAAGCCTATAATCATAATATAGTGGGGATGTAACCTCAACCGATAATGAAGGAGGCCCGAGGGAGCTACTACCCAGATCCGGACTACTTGTCAAGCAGATCCCTAGTCAACCCTTCAACAAGGGGATACATAAAAAGTCAATCTCTATATAGGGAGATAAACCCATGGTGGCACATGGTTTGACGAAAAGGAGTATGGACCCTTAGAGAGAGTCCACCCCGACTCCAATCCTTTGGTACTAAGTCTCATCCCACGGGAATACATATATATACATGAAACATTAAATTGGAAGACTTACATTATTTTCAAATCATGCATCATTAGTCAAAATCAAAACCATTGATCAAATCGTATTCATTCTTAGGCCAAAGGCCAACAAGCGTTTCCGAAATCATTCTCATAATTATTCCATATCAATGAAATAAGAGTAGCGCATCTACATAGCTTATCATATCAAGCCTTCATAACATATCAAAAGTGGTGCAAGCACTGATAATTCTCAAAGAGCCATAACGGAGAGACTATGTGATCACAAGCCTTAACATATCATATCATAACAAGAGGGTCATGCCCTTACAAGAGTTTTATCATAACAAATCTTCAATACATATGCCATGAATGAAGAACAAGTGCATGGGTAATGGAATTCAAACTTTAAATCACAATTCAATAAGTAATTCATCATAAATCATGATAAAATCCATAATTAAAATATGATGCAATTTATCCATGCATAATTAAACTATTAAAGGGACATGCACATTGATCCTTCAAGAACTTCCATGAACATCATAAAATTCAAACTTAATTCATCATTAAATCACCTAATTTCTACAACACATAATTCCAATCAATTAAATACTTCAAAATTGGAAAAAGCCATAACTTAAAGAAACTTAAAATCATAAATTAAAGAGTAGGGTTCTTGGGTCTTCATGGATGAAAGGGAATCCATGAATCAAACCCACATACCTAGAGATTATGCAAGAGAATTGAAGAATTTAGCAAGAAAGGTGATCTTCCCCAATTTTCTTCAAGCTTTCAATAATGAAGCCAAGAGAATTCAAGAAATTTTAGAGAGTATTCAAGAGTGTTTTGATGAGTGAAATAGGATTAGGTTTTGAATTTAGGGGTTTAGGAGACTTTAGGGAAGTTAAAAGAGTCATAGGATTAGGCTAATTTATGAAATTACCATTAATGAAACAGACAAACCCCTGAAATACAGTGCCACATGGAAGGCCCCAGGTGGCCTTCTACAGGTACACGGACTGTGTACCTGTACGTGTGACAACACTTGAACTCGTCTTCAGCTCGAACTCTCGGGGGACTTTCTGGAACACTTCACAGAAGGACTCACGGACCGTGTGTCTGCACACGGACCGTGATGGTCCATAGACCCAGACTTGGCCCCGAGTCCAACCCCACAAGCTGGAAAACACACTATCCCACTACATGGGACCTCTCACGTCCCGTGTAGGGTCTCACGGACCGTGGGGTGGTCCGTGGGGTTTTCCTTGGTCCTTGGCCAGGGACTTAGCCACCAGGAGCCCACTAGAACCTCCCACGAACCCCCACAAGGACCTTGGTACTTTACACAATCCATCATCTAGTCCTGAGCCCATTTCCAGAACCACTTTGCCAGCGTCTTCCAATTTTGGGTAGTCTAACTGTTTTGGCCATAACTTTCTCATATGAACTTCGAATTCAGTGAAACAAGTTGTGTTGAGAAGAAAATTCAAAGAGCTTAAATTTCATATATAAAAGACCACATAGTTCATTCCGTACAAACATTTATGATCTTTCAAAGTACACTGCCCAAACGGCCTCTCAATGCCACCAAACGGCCCATTTTGCATCCGGCCACTTAAACTCAACCCATGTCTATGAAAATTCAACCATAACCAGTCCAAAACTATACAAGACCAACCATCAAGAATTTTGAAAATTTTTGGGTCGTTACATCATTTACCCCTTGGAAACATTCGTCCTCGAATGAGCTAAGTCTACGGCTTGAGGACATCCATCAAAACAAGAGACATTCTAACCATAACTCAAATGATCATGCATCATATCAAAAGTCTTTCAAAACTCATTCCAAAACATTATTTAAATCATTTTCGTGCTCATGTATGCATGTGATGTCATGAAACCCAAGAAACAAAGAATTAGGACAATAAAAGGATAGAACCTAGTACCTTAGGCTTGTTTAGATTGGAAGAGGTAAGGATATCGCTCCACCATGTCCAACTCTGCTTCCCACGTTGCACTCTCCACCTCTTGATTCCTTCAAAGTACCTTGACTGAAGCTACTTCCTTATTGCGAAGCCGCTTCACTTGTTTATCCAAGATTTCAACCGATACTTCTTCGTAGGTCAAGTACTCTTCAATTGTCACACCCTCCAAAGGTGCAATTGCCTTAGGGTCACCAACAAACTTCCTCAACATAGACACATGGAAAACCAGATGAATAGAGCTCATGTCCAAAGGCAAGTCCAACATATAAGCCACATTGCAAACTCGTTCCACAATCTCATACGGTCCGACGTACCTTGGACTCAACTTGCCTTTTTTGCCAAAATGCATTATGCCCTTCATGGGGGACACCTTCACATACACCCAATCACCAACATGAAATTCAAGGTCCCTCTTCCTAACATTCGAATAAGACTTTTGGCGTTTTTGGGCCATCTTCAACCTTTCCCGAATCAACTTCACCTTTTCAATAGCCTCCACAACCAAATTTAGGCCTAGCAAGGCCGCCTCACTTATTTCAAACCAACCAACCGGAGATCTACATCTCCTACCATATAAGGCTTCAAAAAGAGCCATGTTGATGCTAGCATGGAAGCTATTGTTGTAAGCAAACTGAATGGAGGTAGATGATCATCCTAATTTCCCTTAAACTCCAACACACAAGCCCTCAACATGTCCTCTAAGGTTTGAATTGCCCTTTCGGCTTTGCCCATCGGTTTGAGGATGAAATATGGTGCTTAACTTGACTTTAGTACCAATTTACTTTTGAAAGGACCCCCAAAAGTGAGAAGTAAATTGAGTACCATGATTCGATATGATAGACATTGGCACACCATGCAACCTTACCTATTCCTGGATATACACCTTAGCATACTCCTCGGCTCTATAGGTAATCTTGACCGGTAAGAAGTGAGCTGACTTAGTCATTCTATCCACCACAACCCATATGGAATCAAATTATCTTTGAGTATAGGGTAACCCAACCACAAAGTCCATATTCACATCTTCCCATTTCCAAGTTTGAATCTCAATATCTTGTGTCAAACCACCAGGCCTTTGATGTTCCACTTTCACTTGTTGGCAATTCGGACATTCTGATACAAACTTTGTTATATCTTTCTTCATACCATGCCACCAATACAATTCTCTAAAGTCTCAGTGCATTTTGGTAGATCCCGTATGAATGGAATATTGCGAATTGTGAGCCTCTTTCATGATGATTTCTCTCAAGCCATCCATATCCGGACACATAAACAATCTTGGTACCGAAACACACTGTCTCCCCCTTGGGAGAAAACTCAATCTTGCCATCGGTAACCAACTTCATCAACTTAACCAAGGAAGGATCGAAATCTTGTTTTTTCTTAATATCAACCACTAAGGAGGACTCAGATCCACCTAGAATACGAACTCCACCATTTTTGGATTCGGCCAACCTTATACCCAACCTAGCCAAACAGTGCACATCTTTCACTATCTCCTTCTTCCCTTCTTCTACATGAGTCACACTCCCCATAGAAAGCCTACTAAAGGCATCCGCCACAATATTAGCCTTGTCGGGGTGATAAAGAACACTCATTTCATAGTCTTTGTGAAATTCCAATCACCTTCTTTGCCTCAAATTAAGGTCTCTTTTGGTCAACACATATTGCAAGCTTTTGTGATCGGTGAACACATCCACATAAACTCCGTATAAATAATGTCTACATATTTTCAAAGCAAATACGCCCGCCGCCAACTCAATATCATGGGCTGGATAATTTTGTTCATGCACTTTCAATTGTCCGGAAGCACAACCTATCACCATATCGTGTTGCATAAGTTCACAACCCAAACCAATACGCGATGCATCACAATAGACCACAAACCCATCTAACACATTTAGCCAAGTCAAAACTGGAGCCGATGTAAGTCGATCCTTCAAAGTTTGGAAACTTTTCTCATATTCATTGGTCCACACAAACTTGGCTTTGTTTTGAGTCAAATTGGTCAATGGAGATGCTATAGAGGAAAACCCTTCAACGAACCTTCTATAATAGCTGGCTAAACCAAGGAAACTTCTAATATCTGAAGGAGTCAATGGTCTAGGCCAATCCCTCACTGCTTCGGTTTTCTTAGGATCAACCTTTATACCATCACCGGACACCACATGACAAAGGAGGGCAACTTCTCCTAACAAATACTCACACTTGCTAAATTTGGCATACAATTGCTTCTCTCTCAAAGTTTTAAGAGCCAACCTAAAATGACCCATGTGCTCTTGTTCACTACGGGAGTAGATCAAAATATCATCAATGAAGACCACCACAAAATCATCAAGGAATGGCTTGAACACCCGATTCATAAGATCCATAAACACCGCCGGAGCATTTGGCAACCCAAATGACATCACCACAAATTCAAAATGACCATAACTAGTTTGGAAAGCCATTTTTGGAATATCACACACCCTTACCTACAATTGGTGATAACCCAAACGAACATCTATCTTGGAGAAATGAGTAGCTCCTTGAAATTGGTCGAACAAATCATCAATCCTAGGCAACGGGTACCTATTCTTAACGGTCACCTTGTTCAATTGCCTATAATCAATACACATCTGGAGAGATCCATCCTTCTTCCTCACAAATAACACCGCAGCACCAAGGTGAAATGCATGGTCTAATATACCCCTTTTCCAATAAGTCTTTCAAATGATCTTTCAATTTCTTCAACTCCATCGGGGCCATACGATAAGGAGGGATAGAAATAGGTTGAGTATCCGAAAGAAATTCTATTCCAAAATCCACTTCTCTATCGGGAGGGATACCAGGAAAGTCCTAGGGAAACACATCGGGAAACTCTTTTACCACAGGAACTGATTCAAGACTAGGCGATTCACCCTCTACATCTCTAACCCGCAATATATTATAGATGCACCCTTTACAAATCATCTTCCGGTCTTTAAGGTAGGAAATAAACCGACCCTTAACCATGGAATCACTACCCTTCTATTTCAACATGGGTTCATTAGGAACTTGGAACTTGACTAGCCTAATTCTACAATCAATTGAAGAATATGATGCATGCAACCAATCCATCCCAAGAATGACATCAAAATCATACATTTCGAGTTCTACAAGGTCACCGGGAAACACTTTATGCAAAACTGACATGGGACAACCCCTATACACTTTTCGGGCCACAATGGAATCACCCACAGGAGTATACACCGAATAGGGTTCCCTCAAGGTTTAAGAACTCACATCAAAAATTTAACAGCCAAAAGAGGAGTCACAAAAGATAAATTTGTACCCGGATCAAGTAAAGCATAAGCATAAAGTTAAAGATTTTAAACATACCAGTCACGACATTCGGAGCTTTCTCCACCTCTTAGCAGGCATGCAAAGCGTAGAATCGGTTGTTTCTAGGAGCACCACCAACCGGGGCCTTTGGTTGCCCTTGATCGTCGGGAGAAACTTGGTCCTTCTTCACATTCCTTAGGCAATTTGAGATTTTATGGTCCAAGCTACAACACCCAAAGCAAGTACCTGTGACCTTTCTACATTTACCCGGATGGCTTCCCCCACATTAACCACAATGAGAAAATCGGGGACAAACCCCAACTTGTGCCTTAGGAGGAGGCACCTTAGGATTTGCAACTCTCACATTTGAACCTTGGCCTTGTTGGAAACGACCAAACCCACCACTACTCTTGTCATTGGAGAACCCACCATCAAACCGGGCCCTCTTAGCCTCTTGCATCTGTCTCTCCTTTAGCTTTTCACCCTCTATTTTTTCGGCGTAAGTCATAAGCCTCGATATGTCCATACCCCTAATAAGCATGGTCGTTCGTCACTCCTTCACAACAAAATCAGAGACACCCGAGATGAACTTGTGCATTCTTGCACCGGGATTAGACACAAGCATAGGAGCACAATTGGAAAGCTTGGTGAACTTAAGGGCATAGTCCCTCACTATCATGTTGCCCTATCGGAGATTTATGAACTCAGGCATCTTAGCCTCTCTAAGCTTAAGAGGGAAGAACCGATCAAGGAAGGCAATCTTAAACTCTTCCCATCCGACGACAACGTCCATCATCCTTTCCACAAGCCATTGATTGTACCACACTTATGCCACGTCCTTAACTTGGTAAGCCATTAACTCTACCTTATCCTCTGAACCCATACCCATGATAGTAAACACCTTGGTGAGTTCATCAATGAACTTCAGAGGGTTCATACGTGTGAAGTCCCTCACCCTTGAAACCGGAGTGCTAATGTTCACGGGATTCACTGGACGGGCTTGGTTGGCAACAGCTTGGGCCAACATGAATACCACATTTCTGAATTCAGCATAGGACACAAGCTCCTCTACCGGTGCCTGAGGAGCTTTTTCCTCAAATTCGGGTGCTTAACAGAGAAGGGGATCTCTTCTGGGAGGCATATTCTGAAAGAGCGATAAAATACCAAGAGTTTAGAAAGAACTACTGTAGCATCTTACGGCATAACATAAGGAAGAAATAAAATGAGGCAAATTCCCAAAATGTTGCCATAGCCTCTGTTTCATAGACATGATGCGCATCATACCCATGAACAAGACTCTAATTGGCACGGCATGCTGGACTCCGAAGATCATTACAAACGTAGGGCTCTGATATCATCTTTGTCACGACCCGGAAAGGGGCCTAGATGTAACATGGCGAAAGAGAACCCGAAAGTCCTTGATTAAGCTATCATAGCATCATTACACACATCATCGGTTCGGAAGCGCGGAAGTAAACACATAACACATAAGCTCTAAGGGAATTCCGGGCTTTGGACTCAGGCTATGGGGATGTTGTCGGGAATAGGATGTACATGAATCATATAGCACATAAAAGTTATCTCTAAGGAGCGAGTAAGTAGGACTCAAGCTATGAGGGCAAACTGGGATTATGGGACTTTCCACATAAGCACATAATCAACACACAATCCCATCATCAAGTTATAAGCATAATCAAATACCATTTCCATAATCAAGGCTCATAAAGCATAACATTTAAATAGTCATAATATCCAACAATTACAATCCAACATACAAGAGTTTAGTTTGTTTAACAAGCCTCTACATAAAATAAGCGGGGCCTCGACATAGTTTGAGGCTCACCCTCAACACAATAGTAAACGAAAGTAAAAATAACACTAGCTAGATGGAAAATGGTTATTGCCCTTGAACAAAAGGGCTCACCACAAGCAATAGTCTTCAAGATGAACACGCGTCATCCAATGGAATATAGAAGTCGTCTCTGGTCCCTACATGGTTAGAACATGTAGACAAAGATTATGGGTTAGCACATAATATGCACTAAGTATGGGGGCATGCAATGCATATGACAATATAATATGACCAAACAACATGACAAGGGGACAAGTGATACGAAAGGAATGCATGTAGCCAAACAGATATATAACAATATGTTATGCCATGATGCATGAAATGTAAGCCTACAATCATAATATAGCAGGGATGTAACCTCAACCGACAACAGAGGGGACGCAAGCAAGCTACTACTCGTATCCGGACTACCTGCCAAGTAGATCCCTAGTCAACCCTTCAACAAGGGGATACATAACAAGTCAATCCTTATCTAGGGAGATAAACCCATAGTGGCGCATGGTTTTACGGAGAGTATAGACCCTTGGAGATAGTCCACCCCAACTCAAATCCCTCGGTACTAAGTCTCATCCCACGGAAATATATATATATATACATGAAACGTCAAATCGGAAGACTTACATTCTTCTAAAATCATGCATCATTAGTCAAAACAAAAACCATTGATCAAATCGAATTCATGCTTAGGCCAAAGGCCAACAAGAGTTTCCAAAATCATTCTCATAACCATTCCATATCAATGCAATAAGAGTAGCCCATCCACATAGCTTATCATATCAAGCCTTCATAACATATCAAAGTGGTGCAAGCACCCATAATGCTCAAAGACCCATAACGAAGAGACTATGTGATCATAAGCCTTAAAATATCATATCATAACAAGAGGGCCATGCCTTTACAAGAGTTTCATCATAACAAATCTTCAATGCATATGCCATGAATGAAGAACAAGTTCATGGGTAATGGAATTCAATTTTTAAATCATAATTCAATAAGTAATTCATCATAAATCATGAGAAAATTCATAATTAAAATATAATGCAATTTACCCATACCTAATTAAACCATTAAAGGGACATGCACATTGATCCTTCAAGAACTTCCATGAATTTCATACAATTCAAACTTAATTGATAATTAAATCACATATATTCTACAGCACAAAATTCCAATCAATTAAATACTTCAAAATTGGAAAAACCCATAACTTAAAGAAACTTAAAATCATAAATTAAAGAGTAGGGTTCTTGGGTCTTCATGGATGAAAGGGAA
>JBCEWC010008422.1:0-19995 GCA_038996855.1 Solanum aculeatissimum | reverse complement strand
ATGTGCTATATGCTTTAGCTTCCGCGTTTCCGAACCGATGATGAGTGTAATGATACTATGATGGCTTGATCGAGGGTATTCAGGTCCTCTTTCTCCATGTCACATCTAAGCCCCCTATCCGGGTCGTGACACTCATAGTATTTCCAACATATAGCATGTTTCCCTAGTTACCAATAAGTATAACAAGTGTACAATGGTTAACAACGGTATACAAAAGCATATATGTCACAGATCAATATAGAATCATGTCTAACCAAGGGAAATTAAACTACAATCTAGGTAGCCACAGGTACTCAGAACGATTATATATAGTCACGCCATATCACAGGTATTCAGACAAACAAGGCTATCAAAATCATAGATATATACCAGAACCAGTCCACAATGCAGCTCATAATTAACAATCCACCCCAAAAAACATCATATCTCAGTAGCATTAGGCTACACACTTATACAAACAAGAATCAAACTCAGTATACCTACCTGTCACACGACATCAACCCATATCTAGCCTTTATCATGCCCTCTCGTATGCTTATAATGACAGAACTCGGCTAATGCAGTAGCTACAACTAATACAGTCTTCAATACAAATGTTTTTGTCCTATATCATCATATATAGAACATATATAGTACAAATATCCTAAATAATTCATACCCAGCAAAATCAGTTCATATACAACACACTCCCACATTTCAGCTCAAATATCCACATATTTCGGCTCAGTCTAAGGGTTAAAGAAGTCTAGCCTTCTTGGAGAGTGGTTCCTCACGCTTCTAGTCAGTCCACTTAAGATTGTAAATTCTTGATAGCCTCCAAATACTACTCAACTATCAAAACATGAATCACAAGGTTAACGTTATCGATTCGGCTGTAAAATCACAAAAAATAGGTGAAATTACATCAATTGTGCCTAAAATGGGGAAAAATAGGTCCCATATCCAAAATCTAGATTAAATCCCCATAAAATGATTCCCATGTCATCCCAAGTCTATAGCCAAAAATTGAGCCCAAAATATATCCCAGAAGGCCTATAATGACCTCAAAAACAAAGTTATATTTCTTATCGGAAATATTTCATACAAAACCTTCTCAGTCATGTTTTATAGAAACACAACCAAATTATCATAATACAAACATACTAAAGCATTCCACTCGGAAAATAGAACAATGTATACCCAAATTTCACTAAATTTTGTTGAGGATTTACCAATTTGTAATAAGGTAAAGTTTACACAGATTTTCGATGCATAATCAATGAAAAATAGGAATCTTACCTCAAAATACATGTTGAAACTGGAATCCATACCTCCACGACATTTCTCGCATATAACCGTATAAGTTAGCCTTTTGAATCGCTAAAATTTGAGTTACGAATCAAAAATTACGCTCAAATAAAGTTTTTCCTCGAGGCTGCCTCGCGACCAACCTTTTATAGGATGGCCGCACTGCCCATGCCATAGGTGCATGAAGCGGGGCATGCGGGCATGTGCATGTACCATGTCGTACGGACCCAGGCGTGCGGGTGCATGCCCGACACCAGCTTTCCAAAACCTTCTCCGAGGCATTCTTGGGTCGTCTGATGTCCGTTTTATGAAAATAAATAGTGTAACCATATGGTTTTTGACATTTTAGACCCAATGGTACGACTATAACTTCCAATGGACCATTCTACGAATAAATGAGGGTCTCACTTTTTTTTGGCTAATTTAAGCTAAAAGAACTGAGGGGGTAAAAATGCATCCCCGCCATCAGACAAAAGGTTGTTTCGTGCTATTTTTGATATTTTGGAGCTGACCACGCCATCAGATTTCTATTCCAAGCACGTTTACCTGGGTTTTTACATAAAAGAACTTTTTAGCTTTTGACTGAACTTATTTTGTAACTTTTGACTCAAATTCATATCGAGACCATTTGCTATGTTTTACCTGAAAACTCATTTTACAGTTATCACTTCCTACTAACTTAAAAATGCACATAACTCACAACTAATTTAACCAATAACCATCCCAACAGTCCTAATGAGTCAAAAATAGTCGACGTTACCATACATAAGCTCAAATCAACAAAATAACTATGAAAACACAAAAATAATGTGGAGGGTCATTACAACATCCCCCACTAATAGGACTTTTATCCCATAAAGTACGAATACATGCATACCTGGAGACTCCAATCCGAACTACATAGGGATCCTTACCCTGAACTCATAGTGACCAGTTAATACAACGATCATAGGCTTCTTAGCATCCAACAATAGTTCTTGTAATCACAAATAACCAGAAGTACACCAATCCATCTATCTGTAATAGAGAATCAGTGTAACAATGTTTAAGGGGTCTTTAATGATCAATCACTTATCCCATCAGCTCAGTCAGGTAGCATGTAACAGGAAATCAATAGGTTAGGTATACCTTTCCTTAACTCGTTGTCAGATTTCAGAATAATCATAGTTACTCATAATTGTAACCATGTTTTACATATATGACTTTTACTTTATTCTGGCTTTCTTATACAAACAATCCCTACGAATCAACCATAAATAGTTCACAGGCTAATCAAATAACCACGGATAATAGCTAATATACCCACACTCATATGTAGGATTGTAAACCCTTTTCCCTTGATGCTCAATCCACCAGGCCCAACAACCACAACAATAAGAAATGTAACAATTAATTCGGTCACCATATTAATATAACAGATTACTGACACAATAGCTATAATTTATCTCATCATGTCAGTTGACACTCAAGAATAGAATAGATAATCAACATACCACCTATCAGTGTTTTTAACATTCATCAGACCCTTACTCATGTAGCAAACACTCAACATACTACCTATTGGTAGACTTCCTTGTACCTTTCTCTGTACCTCATCACACATATATTGCTTCCCAATCATAGTCCTTAGTAGTTATTATCATTCAGTTACACACAAAGTACAATGGGTGATGGAGATAAAACATGATTAGTTACCACCCGTAGGCCTCAACTAGATAACTAGACCTACCACAAATGAAAACATATGATTAATACCTAGTCTCTACAGTCCAACCTGACACATGCCACAACTCAAAAGGATCTAGCAGTTTAAACATTTAACAGATTAGTCACTGTACTATAGTACCCAACAAATCAACCCCTATTATGTAGGGTTATCCACGTGTTTACTGCAACAACCACAAATGATACATATAATTCATCAAATCCATGCTACAATAGGGGAATCCGTCAGCCCAACAAGCATGATCAGTCATTCATAATGTCCACAAAGGGTTCAGATGCACTCTCCAAAATATCCTCTACCCAGAACTTCAATCAAGGGCAATCTTACACTTCTTATAGCACAATTAACCTCCCTCCCTTTAAAAATACTCTAGAAATCTGCAGGAAAATATATAAGGCTCACAACTATGAGAATCGTGTCCGTAGTAGGCCTCAGTTTTCAAATCATAAAATGGGGATAGGTATGCCAAACAATCGATCAGTACAATCTCTGAACTGACTATAGAACATAATACTAGTCAAGATACAACTATACGACCTATGCCCACTACTGGGGACATATTAGGTATAGTCAGGGTAACAATTCTGGTGTGATCATCTACCATAACATAATGCGGAGCTAACAATCCCCACCCAGGAGAATATCAAAATCAAGCCTATCTGACAATATAAAACTTGCTCGAATGTCACAACCTAGAAACATCGCACACTTAACCTGGACATCTGATTCCCCACTAAGGACAATACATAACCCTAGGATACAAGAGTCTCATAAACCCATACTCATGTAAGCGACAAGGAAACAAACATATATAAGAAAGTGGTCCCAAGATCAATTAAATACGGGGCTGACTGCTAACATAAGATAATCATACTTGGGATAACATCATATCTACAACCATAATAGTAGCCTCTACAACCTTTATCTTGACCTCTATTTTTGGTGGTCAGTGAAAGAGTAGATCGACCTATTTGGGACCTCTATTTTCGCATAGGGCACTCTCAAGACCAGTGATCCAAATCCCCATACTCATTACACCCTAGGGAAGCTCAGGTTCTACTGCATCAATTGTTGTGGCTGGGTACCATCTGCCTCTGGTTCCCTGGCGCTCTACCTAGCTAAAAAGGGTGGCCTTGCCTGGTATATCTATTGAGATCTTTCAAAATTCTCCCTAGACCTGTACTAAATCTCACTATAGCTGCCCTCATAATAGGCTCGCCTTTTATTGCCCTCATGAAGAATTTGTTAAAGTGCATAAGAATGGTCCACAATATCTAGATAAGATGTGCCCAAGATCACCAGTGCATGTGTGACAACCTTTAACAAGGGTCTTAGGCATTGTACAAAATTATAGATTCGCTTCTCCTCTATCGATAAAATAGTAGTAGCATACCTAGAGAGCTCTTGGAACTACATCACATACTGAGTGACTATCATCGGCCCCTACTCCAAATGAATAAATGGATCATGAAGTATGTACCTGAGGCTCCTATGAAAAAATATGGTCATGAACGCCTGAAAGAACTTTGCCCCAGTCACCGCTAGTGTATCGATAGGCCTGGTATCCCTAAAAGTCTGCCACCACTGTCTAGTCAACCTGTCCATATGATAGGCTATACATTCTACACCTCAGAACTCCAATAATCTTAATACCTGCAATCACTCCATACAAGTAGTCAAAAACGCATGGGCATCCTCTTTAGCCTCCCCTGAATATCTCGATGGAGTCAATCTTAAAAAGTCCCAAGAAATCGTTGGTCCTTGAAAGGTGTGGCTCCTTTTGGCTTGCAACCAGAGCCTTTAGGGTGGCTAGTTTTACCAGGACCTATGGTTCAGTAACTGGGCCTAATGCCTAACCCTGCTTAATACCATCTAATTGCTGCTAATAATTGCCCAAGAACCTCCTGTACCTCAGGTGTACTCACAAAAATGTCTGGGGCTGGTGAGAGAACTAGTGGGTTCAGTTGTGGGAGAGTTGGGGCATCCTGTCTCTGTCCAACAGGCTCTAGGGGCTACTTCCTATCTTGAACTAACGGCGAAGCCCTACCCCTACTCAAAGTTTGACCTCTGCGCTACGTGTCTGTGAAGGAACGAACTAATTAGATTTTAGGAAATTGACTGACCTTTCACAATATCACACAAAAGGAATCAATTACATAAGGAGTTTTAAAAACATCCCATAACCTCCTACAAATAAGTCACGGAGGTCTTTGTACCCGTCCGTAGGACTATACTAGATGGTAGCTCTGTACAGGTGAGATTAGTGAATCTAAAGCTCTGATACCACCTTGTCATGACCTGATCTTTTAGGTCATGATGGCACCAGTTAGATTAGATCCCGCCTATAGGCAGGCCAACCTAACCCACAGTACTTATCCTGAATTAATAAACATGGCAACACTAGAAAAACACGACAACAACCTACCCAAAACTTGGAAGTCACCTACACAGAGCTACTATAGACTCACACACGCACTCATATATATACATAGTGATATTAATTTGCATAGCCAGGAGAAGCTCCTACATATACAAATCAACTACAAAGTACAGGGCCAATGTCTAAATACGATAGATGATTGTCAAAATAGAAGGAGACTGCAGAATGTTTAGAGTTGTCGATACTCACCAAAGTCTCCTAAATCATCCATAAACCTGTAACCCAGCGACCGCAACTAGTACCTAGACTTGCACTATGGCAAGATGCAGAAATGTAGGGGTGAGTACCAGTAACAGGCACCCAGTAAGCAATATCGATCGACTAAGTTAAATACAACAAGTATCATAAAAAACAATGTAATGAAATATTTTGTAGTGCTAGTTATTGAAACCCAAGACAAGAGATACATATATCTAGAAGCCATAGAAGCCTAACTAAATGAACCCAAGCACTGGGCATATCGTCTGACCAACCCTGAGGATCAAGTGTCAACTATGTTTGTGGTGTCTAAAGACCCGACGGAGCAGAACCAGATGAACCAACCAAGTAGTAATAAAAGAGACCATTGAGCAGGACCAATAATATACCACGAAACCAACCATCGAAAACTAAGCAGAACCGTATCACAACTATCATATGATCAAGGTAGGGTGTTGCACGTGGGTGTAAGGCCCCAATATCTATGCCTGTACGCTGACTAGGCCCCTATAATCCCAGAAGGTACACCCATACTCAACCATAGGGTGTATAGGTGTAGGGATACAAGGATTAGTAATTGATAGCAAGACTCTCAACCACCCAACTAAATCTGAACCACTAACCCAACTCTGATCACAGGAGAGAACACAGAACCCAAATTGGAACCACAAATGTGACTCAGTAAGTACCCTAGTCTAGACTAGGCCATCGGACCATGGCTGGACTATACCTTGGACAACCCTCTGGATTAAACATCGGGGCAGGCAGTACCCTAGGCTATACATTGAGGCATGAGGAACTCAGATGATACCCTATATTGGACATTAGGATATGATGAACTCAAATGATACCCTAGACTAGAATTCAGGGTGTGCAGTTACCCGTGCTAGATATCGGGGCATGACAATAGACTGTACCCTCAGCATATAGATAGGAGTATAACACACAACCAGTTCCCAGAACATAACATGTTTCCCAATATTCGATAACCCAATAGGCACAAAAGGCAACTAGGTAGATGTACGTATAAATAGAAGTAGTATATGATCGTGTCTAGTTGTCAATAGGTTCAACCCACCTTAAGACACTACAGATATCTAGAATAACCATAGATAATGCAATTGATAAGTACAAACGACATGCTGAAGAACACTAGACAAGCTAACTCCACCCCAAGCGGTATAACACGTATCTCCCAAGTAGAACCATAACCCAAATATCAGGTAACACAGTACAATGATCAACATTCCCATTGATAAGTATAGCCAAGAACCCGAACAATAATATATAAGCTAGCTAACATTTGTAACAAATCCTTAGGAAAGAAAAGTAGTTAGCCCAACTGATAAGTGGAATAAATACCCCAACCAATAATAGACAATCCAACTAAAACCCTTGGTATAACATTTATCTCATAATCAGGATCACAATTCAGTCACCAATGAATCAGGAATATGGTACATCGATAAAATCATAAGAACAAAATCATAATCACAAAATCATAAGGCGTAGCCTGGAGTATAATTGACAATTAACCTCTCAAATATTACATAACAACATTAATAGACCACCTACATAGGTAAACAAGTATCGAAGTAGACATACGTATCAATCCCCAGGCATATATTTCCCTAACAAGGTCCTATCCCCATTTTTGTCCCACTAGAGGTTTAGTAGTATCCTATCTTACATCAAAAGTCACAAGGCCCAATTAGAATCACACTCATAATATTTCGTAGAATAAGCTTGTTTCCCTAATTACCATCAAGTATAACAAGTATACACTGGTTAAAACAGCATACAAAAGCATATATGTCACAGAGCAATGAAGAATCATGTCTAACCAAGGAAAATTAAACCACAATCTACGCAGCCACAAGTACTCAGTAATGATTACAGATAGTCACTGCCATGTCACAGGTATTCAGACAAACAGGGCTGTCAAAATCATAGATATATACCAGAACCAGTCCATAGTGCAGTTCATAGTCAACTATCCGCCTCACAAGCCATCATATCTCAGTAGCTTCAAGCTACACACACATACATACAAGAATCAAGCTCAATATTCCTATCTGTCACATGGAATCAACCCTTATCTAGCCTTTACCAAGCCCTTCCGTAGTCTTACAGTGGTAGAACTCAGCTAATACAATAGCTACAACTATTATAGCCGTCAATACAATAATTCTCGCCCTACATCATCATATATAGAAAATATTTTATTACAACCAGCCATAAATTACTCATTCCCAGAAAAATCAGTTCATATACAACACACTCACACATTTAAGCTCAAACATCCACACATTACAGCTCAGTTTAAGGGTTAAAGAAGTAGGGGTGTGCAAAAATTCAACCGACTGATAAATCGAACCAATAAAAATATTATTGGTTTATTATTATTGAGTTATTAGGTTATCAGGTTTTTAATGGTTTTGAAAAAAAAATTATTGGGTTATCAATTCAATATCGGTTTTTACTATTGGGTTATTGGGTAAATTAATAACCCAATAAGATTATAATAATTTACTATTTTACCCCTATGTAAATATTAAATATTAGTAATTTAATAGTAATAGGACACTATAATAGTACTTTACCTATTTTAATCTTTGAGTGATTAGTTACCCACTTTAGTATTTAGTATTTAGTCTTTACTCTTTTGTACTCCATCTATTTTTGTTAATGCAAATTCTCATTATCATCTTTATTGGGTATACTAAAAATCAAATTGTTAAAAACTTAAAACTGATAAATCAAAACCGATAAAAATTATTTTATCGATTTGTTATTTTTTTAGCATATTTAAAAATTAAAAATTGATAAATCGAACCAAAAATATATAAAATCAAACAAAACCAACTGATGCACACCCCTATAAAGAAGCCTACCCTATCTGGAAGATGGTTCCTCGTGCTCCTGGTCAATTTGCTTGAGATTTTCCCTTCCTGGTGGCCACCAGATGCAGCTCAGCTATCAAAATATGAATCTTAGGGTTAACACGGTCGATTTAACTTTAAAATCTCAAAAAATGGACAAAATTATATTAATTACTCCTAAAATGAGGAAAAATAAGCCCACGCCCTAAATCCTAAACAAATCCCCGTAAAACAATCCCCATGTCACCCCAAGTCTATAGCCAGAAATTGAGTCAGATTCACACTGGGACCCCTAAACCTCAGACCAACCATGCTCCTAGCCAAATTCGGCCGTTACGGAGTTCTAGAACTGATGGAACCAATAGAATCCCATTCTGAGGCTATTTTCTAGGACTTTACAAGAAAACTCATTTTACAGTTATCACTTCTTTCTAACTCAAAAATCCACATAACTCACAACTAATTTATCCAAAAACCATCCCAATGAGTCACCAATGGCCTGAGATTACCATATGTAACCTCAAATCAACAGAATGATTGTGGAAGGGTCATTCCAATCTGATTTCATTGGAGTCCAAAATTTTTATTGTTTTCTATTTTTTATTTTTATGTTTCATATGATGTTCAATCCAAACAAAATATCCATATATACTACTAAAATAAACTGCAAAAAGAGACGTAAAAAATAGATCGCTAAAAAGAGACCTCATGAGGTCGATATTCGCATCTATAATTTTTTTTAAAATATTTTATAGAAGAGAGATATCACGAGGTCTCCTTTTATTTAGTTAAATTCGGTCAAGATTTTGACTAAAAAATACAAGCTCATGAGGTCGCTATTTGATAAAATAAAATAATTTATTTTTAGAAATCTCATGAGGTGTCCTTTTTTTAGTTAATGATATTTTAAAATAAGAGACCTCGTGAGGTCTCTTAAGTTTAATAAAAATTTTAAAAAAAATTAGTTCCTGAAATAAAATTAAAAATTAGGAATTAGTAGTTATTATTAGAATAAAAAATAGCAATAGTCACAAACCCAATCTTCTTCCCTTTATGACTTGAACAAAAATCCTTCCATCGTTAAAAACCCTTGTTGCCACACCTTCCATCGTCACAGGCAAAATTTACTTTTCGTAGGTGCGCCTTGATTCGCCTGCATAGCAGTGAGTGAGTTTTCCAATTTTATTTTCATTTCTGATGTGATATCAGTTCTGATATGCCTAGTTTGGCTTTCTGCATTCTAATGTGCTTACTGCTTATTTGACTTTCTCTATTTTTTTGCCTTTTTTCAATTTTGGAATCTATTTGTACTATTAGAATTTCTGATTTTGGTGCTTGAAAAAATGACAATTAGATGTACATTTATCCCATGGTATGAACTGATTTGTTCATTATTCATCTCTTCTTTTTGGGGGTGTTTGGGCTAGTGTGACTTTGCCATGCCAGACTCTTCCTTTCTAGTCAACTATAGAGAGTTGGACTACTTTTGGTTGGTAAGTTTAGAATTTCATGAGTGACTGGTCCAGGGTAGAGATTTAGCACTCTGTAGATTAATGAATAAACTAGTTGTATTAACATTTTCTTCTTCTACTACTACAACAACAACATGCCCAATGGAATTCCACAAGTGGGGTCTGGGGAGGGTAAAAATGTATGCAGACCTAATAACTACCTCGTAGAGGTAGAGAGGTTGTTTTCAAAAAACTCTTGTCTCAAAAACCCATAAGCAGAATAAACTAGATACGAAAAAAGGGGGGAAAAAGAAAAACAAGGAAGAACGACTAATAACAAAAAAAAATGATAATATAAGATGGATAATAACCACACAGGATATAAGGATACGACTAATCCTACTTACGGGTGTGCATCGGTCGGTTCAGTTTTATATATTTTGATTTTTAAATATGCTAGACCAATAACAAACCGATAAAATAATTCTTATCGGTTTTCAGTTTTTGGTTTTTGGTATACCCAATAAGTATGATAGTGAGAATTTATATTAATAAAAATAGATAGAGTACGAAAGAGTAAAGACTAAATACTAAATACTAAAGTGAGCAACTAATCACTTAAAGATTAAAATAGGTAAAGTAGTATTATAGTGTCCTATTACTATTAAATTACTAATATTTAATAGTTACATAGGGGTAAAAAAGTAAATTATTATAATCTTATTGGGTTATTATTTTACCCAATAACTCAATAGTAAAAACCAATATCGAACCGATAACCCAATAATTTTTTTTCAAAACCATTAAAAATCCGATAACGTAATAACTCAATAACAAAAAACCAATAATGTTTTTATCCGTTTGGTGTATCGGTCGGTTCGGCTTTTGCACACCTCTAATCCTACAATTCTCATATATCCCAAGACCAGACATCAACCCTACTAGCCTATCAGCCTGCTACACTAATTCGCGACCTCCACTCCTTTCTATCTAAGGTCATGTCCTCGGTGAGGTCTAGTTTCACCATATCATGTCTAATCACCTCCCCTACTACTTTTTCGGTCTACCTCTACTCCTCTGAGTAACCCATAAATCCAACCTCTCACACCTCCTAACCAAAGCATCAATGTTTCTTCTCTACACATGTCCAAACTATTATAGTCTCGCTTCCCTCATCTTGTCAGCCACAGGGGCCACCTCTAACTACTCTCGAATGTTCTTAGTCCTAATCTTATCCTTCTTGGTATGTCCACACATCCATCTCAACATCCTCATTTTCACGACCTGCATCTTCTGAACATGTGAGTTTTTGATTGACCAATACTCCACCCCATACAACAAAGACGGTCTAACCACCGATCTATAAAACGTACCTTTAAGTTTAGGTGGTATCTTCTTATCACACAATATTCCAAAGGCAAGCCTTTATTTCCTCCATGTTGCTCGATACAATGTGTGACATTATCATCCATATTGCTACTACTTTGGATTATGGACCCCAAATATTTAGAGATTTATCCACGTCTGCTTTAACCCTCCAACACTGAATTTTCACTCCAAGTATTTTGTTTTGGTCCTTCTCAGTTTGAACCCTTTGGATTCCAAAGCATGTCTCCAAACCTCCAATCTATCATTAACTTTAGCCTGAGTCTCATCAATTAGTACTATGTCATCCGAAAATAGCATACACCATGGAACCTTCTCCTGAATAGACCATGTCAGCTGATCTATCACCAAGGAAAAATAAAAGGGCTCAACATAGATCCTTGATGAAGTCCCATCTCAATGAGAAAATACTCTGAGTCTCCACCCACCATTCTTACGAAAGTTATGGCTCCATCGTACATGTCCTTTATCACCCTAACATATGCTATTAGATCACCTTTACCTCTAGACACCTCCATAGGACATCCCTCAGAACTTCTTCGTAGGTCTTCTCAAGATCAATGAACACCATATGAAGGTCCTTCTTATTTTCTCTATATTTCTCTACTAATCTCCAAACAAGATGAATTGCTTCAATGTTCGACCGCCCCGCATGAATCCAAACTCATTCTCATAAATAGACACTCATTTTCTCACCCTCGTCTCTACCACTCTCTCTCATACCTTCATAGGGTTTCTTAACAACTTAATACCCCTGTAATTGTTACAGTTTTGAATATCACTCATGTTTTTATATAATGGAACCATTGTAATCCTCCATTCATCAAGCATCTTGGCGGACTTAATAATAGCATTGAACAGTTTAGTCAACCACTCTATACCATCCTTCACCATGTTTTTCAAAAAATCCACCAGAATCTCATCGGGTTTGATCACCCTCCTTCTCTTCATCCTATTAATAGCACATCTAACCTCCTCAACTTTGCAACGTCTGTAATAACCAAAATCTTGATGAATATCAGAGTGCACCAACTCACCCAACTCAATATCTCTATCCCCTTTCTCGTTTGAGAGTTCATGAAAGTAAGTTTACCACCTTAGCTTAATAGAAGTCTTATCCACCAACACCTCACCCTTCTCATCCTTGATGTACTTCACTTGGTCCAAGTCATGAGTTTTCCTTTCTCTCTCTTTTACAAGCCTATACAATATCTTGTCCCCACCATTATCACTTAGCTCCACATACAAGAGCTCAAATACTGTTGTCTTAGCCCTTGTCATCGTCGTCTTTGCTTCTGTCTTTGCCGTCTTTTAGATATTCTTAAACCTTTGGTTTTCATCCATATCCCTACACTCCAACCATTTCGTATAAGCAATCTTCTTATATTTTACTTTTTCTTGGACTTCGTCATTCCACCATCAATCACCCTGACATCCTCCAAAGATCCATCTCGATACCCCTAGTACCTCAACAACTATTTTTTTAATGCAACTGGCAGTAGTGTACCACATATTGTTCCCATCTCCGCTACTACGCAAAGCCTCTAAACTACTTAACTTTCCTTCCATCTCTTGAGAAAGGGTAGGAGTCAAGCCTCCCCCATCTAATCCTTGGTTGGGCATAAATAACCTTCTTCTTCTTTTTTCTCTTAATCTCTAAGTCCATCACTAGAATTCTATGTTGTGTGGAAATATTCACTCGGAATAATCTTGCAATTCTTACGAAGGCTTTTATCGCCCTTCCGAAAAAGTAAGAAGTGAATCTGAGTCTTAGCTACCGTACTACGAAAGATAATCAAGTGATTTTCCCTCTTTGGAAAATATGAGTTAGCAATAACTAACTCAAAGACTTTGAAAAAATCCAAGAGAGACGTCCCACCCCTATTCCTCTCCTCAAAACCGAAGTCTCCATGGACATCTTGAAACCCATTAGAGGTTGCACTATTATGCCCATTAAAGACTCTCTCAATGAAGAGTTTTTCTATATCTGGTATGCCTCTCACAATATCATCCAAATCTTCCCAAAAGAGTCTTTTGACGAAAATTTTCTTCTACTATTTTAAAATATTTCTTAAGAGTGAAACATAGTATATGCATATGCACTTTTATGATTCTTTTCTTTATATTAGTATGCTTCTAAAGGGTTATATCATGGCTAGACCCAAAGATACTATGATCTCTTACTTTTTGTTATCACTTATCACTAAGTTTTCAAACTATTTTTTAATACTTTGTATGACCTAGAAAAGCATAAAATTATAAAATTCTTTTCGGCCCACTTTCGTGATAAGTGTTGAAGATCAATGAGTGTATTATGCATAGATTGGTATGAGTTACAGACTGAAATTCCTTTTTTTCGCAAAAGATAGTTCTTATATAACACAAATCTGAAAAGTAGAAGAATTTGAGGTTGAAAGCATAGTATTTCACATTAACAGTCCAAAAGTAGCTTAGCACATGCATTAATTAAATTACTAAAATAGGAGTATTTTCTGATAGAAATAAGCCCATAATTCTGTTCCATCATATTTTTTCATATAGAGACAAATTAATTAATAGTAAAATAGTCAAAACCTAGGATGTGAAGCAGCATGGCCATAGTAGTGAGGTTTCTCCATCATCATAGATCTTCTCATTGAATAGTTGTAGGGACTCATTGGCATTGTGTGGTAGTGCCCGTGGTCGTGGCCCTGGCCGTAGCCGTAGGCAAGGCCATGGTAGAAATGGTCATAACTATTATAAAAAAGAATTATAAAGTGTTGTGGGAGTAGTAAGAGCAGGATGTTTGAGCTTCACATGTACTATTTTTGCATGTTTTCCTGTTCCTTTTAGTGCCTTCACTAGCAGATTTGGATCTACTTCTCCACATACATTTACTTCTCCTTTTTCTGAATTTATTGTCAATGCATACACTCCGCATATGGAGCTTAACACTTCCACCATCTTCATCCTGCACGCATCACAATAGATATCCACTTTCAATATACAACTCACATCTATAAAGGGCTCCATGAAAATCATTGTTACGTCTAAACAACCATTGATAATGATTTACATAACAAGGACGTACAGACTGGAATTCCTAATCTTCCTAAAATGGCATTGAGTGGAATCATAATGAAGGCAACCATGATTATCTACAGGTCCATTTATGCTTCTTAAGATTGTTTTGTAGTTTCTTGTCTGAGAGGAAATAAGTTATTAGGATCACCATGGATTGCCTGGAAAGAGTTGCTTCACCACTTTCTGACTTTGGAATCTGTACATAGGTCATAGTTGCACATGACTAGGTTCTTGATATTTGCTAACTCTACCTTCAAGGACCTACAATAGTTGTTAGTGCAGAACATTGCACTAACAATCTAAAATTCTCTAAAACTAATAGATGATTAAAAAGTACTTTAACAAGATATGTATAGGCATTCCGATGTACTAAGCTTTTGGTATGCACAAGATCCAAGGAAGCATGATTGCCTGTATGTTTTCATAATAAAAAATTTGTTCATCGAATTCATATGCTTATGTCTGCTTTTTTGTAATGAAGTTTATTTTCTTTATTTTTTATTGAGCTATGGTTTTCTTTATTTTCTGCTGAACTAAGTATGATTGTTCGAAAGTACTTTTCTCTCAAGCTAGTTGAAGACATTTAGATTTGGTAAAGAAACAAAATCAACACCAAACTCTTATAAAATGCTTCAAAATAAAGTAGAAAATAAGTGAATAACAAATTTGGGCAGTCAAAGCTACATACACAAGGAAGAAGAAAAATCTTGAAGATCTAGATGTTTGGGTTGAGCCACGAGCTCAACCAATCTATGTAAGCTTCTAATGTAAAATAATAGTTTCTTTATTTTCTAAATTTATATTTTGATGTAATATTATTACATTCAATTCAGAAGCGATATCCTCAAGCCTTAGAGGATTTTTGTCAGACTCAGCCAGAAGATAACCAGGGCATGCCACTAAGCTAAGAACAAGCTGAGAGAATTTGACTAGACTCAATTGATTGTCCTAGTAGATATAAGTATGTTTATGGAATACCGCAATGGACCTTCCGTGAATATTATTCTGAGCTAGAAGGCCGAGGTATTTCTCTAGATGATGAATCAAGGAAGACTAATTTGGAAATGGAAAAGAAGATTGTTAAGTTATCTAGCCAAGTAAAAGCTCTGTGAGTTAGAAAAAGGCTAAGGGACATAGAGTATGCGGGTCTAAAAGCCCAATTAGATGCATTACTTGCTTCGAGAGGGATTCTCTCTTGTCCTGGTGATATCACTTTCCCTCCCTTCTCGATCTATTCAACTTCCAATATATGGTCAACAAAGAGATTTGACAGATGAGTATAGTAGTGAAGAAGATGACGAGGATCATGTGGTAAACGCACTGCGACCTTAGTGTTGTTTAAATTTGTACTAATCTAAATTTCTTACTTTATAGTTATTTTATGAGACATTATATGATTTATGAATATATGATAACTTTGAAATCCTATTATGTCAATTATGACTTTTAGTTTTTTTTTTGTTCAATTCTGTATCACTTTAAGTTGATTTAAAATATATATTAAATTAAATGACAGGTGGGAACCTGCAAAGCCAGTTGTTTTCCAGAAAGAGACCTCATGAGGTCACTATGTTGCATTTTATTTTTCAGAAAAGAGAACTCACGAGGTCACTTTTTCGACTTGTATGTTTTGAAAAAGCCACCTCATGAGGTCTCTATTTAATATGACTTTAAATAAATTTAATAAAGTATAGAGACCTCATGAAGTCTCTTTTTATAAATATAAAATAAAAACAAATTATAAAATGATGACCTCATGAGGTCTCCTTTAGTAAAATATAAAACAAAATATAAATAATAAAGTAGCGACCATATGAGGTCTCTTTTTTGAAAAATTCAGAAAAAAAATTAGCGTCCTCGTGTGGTCTCTATAAAAAAAAGCCACCTACATTATAGCGACCTAACGTTGAGTTCTCTTTTGAAGTTTCTTGTTTTGTAAAAGAGACCTCATGATGTCTCTTTCAATAATTTTCTTAGTAGTAAAATGTTTCTTAGAACTGGGGCAAAAAAAAATTTGTTTTGTTTTGTTTGTCTTTGATGATAGGCGGGTCTCTATGCGATCACAAATTTGGAGATCAATAATTGTGTAACATTTATTTCAATTAGAGGAGTGAAGAATGGCATTAAGAGTTGGTTCGGACTCATGTAGCAACTTAGAATATCAAGATTTAGCTTCCTAGCTTCAATTAAGGAAACAAGTATTCAAGAATAATCTATGGACTTTCCTTTGGAGGTGTGTCGGCAACTCAATTCAGATTTTAAGTTCAAATCTCAAACTCTAATTTCAAGATCAAATTTTGAGATCAAGATACCCAACAAAAGAAGGTGAGGTGATAATTGAAGATGCAAAGGAAGACTTGAAAGAAAAGAGAGTCATGAAAAGTAGAATAGATAAGATCTTGTATTGTTTCTTTTTTGTTTCAATGTAACAACAAGAGCTATCAACCGGAATCTCGACAGGCAACACTCAACTCTCTAACCCATCCATTCATCTCTGCACCCGTTTGAATTACATATGATCGGATTCTCTTATAACCAGTGATATGTAGGCTTTCTAAAGTCAGGGCTCAATCTCACTTATGTTCTTTCTACTTTTTTTTATGTTTGAATAAATGGTTAGGTCAAAATTTAGGCACATTGTTTACTTCTTTGCTTGAAAACTCTTCTTGTTCCCAAGCAAAGAGGGGCATTAGTCAAACCAAAAGATATGATTGCAATACATTAAAGTTGTATATATGTTTGACCCGTTAATATTCTTTGACATTGTAATATTAATTATGTTCAAGTCTTTCATATCAACTTTTCATTTAGATATTTTATATTGTTAAATTTAGTAAAAAATTAGTATAATAGCCTGTAATTTATTTCATGTTTAAGTAAATCTATTGTCCAAGTGTATTCTTATTTTTATATTTTAATTTTGTTTTACAATGATATGTATATTTATGACTTAATAAACTGAAATGACAAAAATAATTGATGACAAGGATTCAGTATGTAAAATATTGCTTTTAGTTAGTAATGTTTTCTTCTCATTTTAATGACTAAAATATAAAAAAAATTTAGGTGCTCATGATTCCTAATATGTTTATATTAATGCGGCATGTGCAAACTTTATATGAAAAAATATATTTTGTGTTCTAATTAATATTGTATCCACTTTTTCTTTAGAAAAAAATACAAAGTAAAATAAAAAAACGAAAAAAAATTTCTAACTTTTTTGCATTTCATTTAAGTCTCTTTTTTTTTTAAAACAAAAAAACCACATTCGTTGTGATTTAAGTGTCATGATAGGCTATATGGGGTCAACCCTTGCGATCTAACTCACAGTAACGACCCAAAAATTTTTGAACTTCATAATGGTTGGTCAAGGTTAGTGTTGAACTGGTCATGGTTGAATTTTGGTAGCCAAGGGTTGTATTTAAGTGGCCGAATTCAAGGGAATCATTTTGATGGTAAAAATGTAAGGTCTGTTGGGTAGTAGAATTTGCAAAGATATATCTTTTTGTACGGGATGAACTGTATAGGATACTACATATCAAATCGAAGCTCTTTGATTTATCTTCGCAATGTAACTGGTTTCACTCTATTCGGAGTTTGTATGTGAAAGTTATGACCTTGAAGTGAGATTGCCAGTAATTGGAAATACGCTGGGAAAAGGTTCTGGAATGGGGTCTAAGGACTGGACCACGGACCGTTTGGTGGTCTACGGTTCATGGGAGTGCTCGTGGGTTGGTCTAGTGTGCTCCTGGGGGTTGGGGGCCAGGCCATGGACCAAGTGTGGTCCCATGGACCACCCCACGGTCCGTGTGACACTTCACTGCCCGTGAGAGGTCCCGTGAAGTGATC
Source organism: Solanum aculeatissimum (assembly GCA_038996855.1). Lineage (NCBI taxonomy): Eukaryota > Viridiplantae > Streptophyta > Magnoliopsida > Solanales > Solanaceae > Solanum > Solanum aculeatissimum. The sequence continues at coordinate 1,713 of JBCEWC010008422.1, read as the reverse complement.
CAAAGAGTTGGCCAAGGTTTGGGGCTGAACTCTGGACCAAGTGATGCTCCACGAACCAATACACGATCCATGAGGCCCCTCGTGAAGTGATCCAAAAAGTTCCCAGAGAGTTCAAGCCGAATTCAAGGACAAGTGAATTCACACGGACAGGTTCACGGCTATTTTCAGTGATTTAGTCCATTTCATTAATGGTTAATTCGCAATTTAATTAGATCCTATGCCCTTTTTAGGCTTTCTAAGGTCTCCTAACTCCTCTAAATCAAACCCTAATCCCCATTCATCCATTATAACACTCCTAAGGTCTCTCTAAAATTCTCTCAATTCTCTTGACCTCCATTGATGAAAGCTTGATGAAATTTGGGAAAATTCATCTTTCTTGCAATTCCATTCAATTCTCTTGATTAAACTCAAGGTATGTGAGTTTGATTCATGGATTTTCTTTCATCCATGAAGACCCAAGAACCCTCCTCTTTAATTAATGAATTTAAGCTTTCTTTAATTATGGGTTCTTTAATTCTTGATATATTTTGATGCATTGAGTTGTGGGCCGTAGAAATTAGGTGATTAAATGATGATTTAAGTTTGAATTTTATGAAATTCTTGGAAGTTCTTGAAGGATCAATGTGCATGTCCCTTTAATGGTTTAATATGCATGGGTAAATTGTATTATATTTTAAATTGGGATTTTATCATGAATAATGTTGAATTACCTATTGAATTATGGTTTTAAGATTTGAATTTCCATTACCCATGCACTTGATCTCTCATTCATGCATATGCATTGAGGAATGGTTATGATGAAACTCTTTTTAAGGGCATGGCCCTCTTGATTATGATATGATATGTTAAGGCTTGTGATCACCTAGTCTCTTGTTATGACTCTTTGAGCATTGTGGGTGCTTGCACCACTTTGATATGTTTTGAAGGCTTGATATGATAAGTGAGCTACTCTTATTGCATTGATATGGAAAGGTTTTGGAAATTCTTGTTGGCTTTCTAGCCTAAGTGTGGATATTGATTTTATCATGTTTTGGTTTGGCTAATGATGTATGGTTTCAAAAAGAATATCAACTCTCCATTTTGAAAAGCTTGCATGGATATATATGTATTCCCGTGGGATGGGGCTTAGTACCGAGGGATTGGATTCGGGGTGGACTATCTTCAAGGGTCCATACTCCTTTCCGTCAAACCATGTGACAACATGGGATTTCTCCCTGGATAGGATGACTTGTTTGTATTCCCTTGTTGAAGGGTGATTAGGGACCTACCTGGCAAGTAGTCCGAATCCAAGTAGTAGCTCCCTCGGGTCTCCTCTGATGTTGGTTGAGGCAACATCCATGCTATAATATGAACTTAGGTTGCATTTCATGCATCATGGCATGGCATATTGTTATAATACATTCCCCTTTGGCTATGTGCATTCCTTTTGTATCACTTGTCATCTCGTTTGGTCATACTATATTGTCATATGCATTTTATTCCCACATACTTAGTACATATTTTGTGCTAACTCATACTCTTTATCTACATGTTCTAACCATGTAAGGATCGGTGACGACTTCTACCTTCCGGCGGACGACGAGTGACACCCTTGGAGTTACTAGCTTGTGGTGAGCCATTTTGTTCAAGGGAAATAGCCACCTTCTATCTTCCTTGTATTTGTTTATTTTCTTGCTTTATGTATTGAGGGTGAGCCCCAAACTATGTCGAGGC
>JBCEWC010008421.1:0-19996 GCA_038996855.1 Solanum aculeatissimum | reverse complement strand
TATATATATATATATAATTTTTAATTTTTTTTTTTTTATTTATTTGTTGTTAATTTTTTTCTTTTTCTTTTCTTTTCAAATCTATTATATATTAAAAGGTAATAAAATTTTATTAACTTATTTTTAATATATATGAAATAATTAACATAGAATATTAATTAAATTATTATTTTACTTCACCAACTAAATTAATTATCTAAAATTATGTCTTAACTAAATAATGAAAATTATTGAATAATCTAAAAAAAACCTTTAAAATTTACGAAATAAATCTTTTATTAAATAAAAAATTTTAGTACTCAAAACGACCTAATGGATTGTTACATATAGTTATCAATAATCGATGTAACAAGTTCAAACATGAAGATATTAGATAATGATTATTGTGAAGGTTTGGAACATACAAAACATTACTTAGTGAGAGAAATTCAATGAGTGATGTACCAATATGAGTGAAATATAATGAAGGAAATGAATAAATTATTAAAATTCAAATAAAGTTTTCGAATGTCGAACTAAACTTGAGATTTTTCATTTTTTATTTTTATTTTAGGAATGCCAAATACCAAGTCAAACTTCAAACAACATATTTTATAGCATTACTCTTTTTTTAAAAGCTAAATAATGCAGTTGATTTATTAATTTCTCTTGAAACAAAAAAACAAAAGTTGTAAATAAGTCACTATAATAGTTAAAAATTACATTCGTAATATTTTTGTTTTAAAATATTGCATTGTCAATATATTTATATATATTAGTTTAGTATACGTGTGTCTCACGTTAATCAATAAAATCATATTAAAAAACAACAAACTTGTTAAATATTAGCAGGTGATATTTTTAAAAATAAATAATATGCATTTATCTAAATGATAAGAATTTCAAATAGGAAGGTAAAAAAAGTTCTTTTTAAAAAATGTGAACCTCCTTCTTTAATATTTTTATTTATTTATATTAATTACCATAATTTAAATAAGATTAAAATATTGATTTTATAATATTCAATGTTAGGATTTTTAATATAGTTTAAATACAAAATAATTAAAGAAGCAAAATTTTAATCAATTTTAAAGTACTAAATATTAGGAGTTCTTATCTATTAAATTTAAGTAAAAATTTAATAGCTAGAATTTTGAATTAATTTTAAAATCTTAAATATTGAAAAATTATTTTAAAAAAATAGTAAATGATAATTTTGATAAAAACATGACTTGAATCAAAATTAAAATCAAAAGAAAACTTACCAATACTAATTCTAGAAGGAAAAAAAATCGGCAATTATTACAATAATAATAATTCCAATTAAGGATCAAGAAAAAGGCCTATATCTTTAGGAAACTCACATTCTAAAATCGAGAAAATGATTAAAATGATCCTTAATGTATATATAATATTTTATTTTAATTCTTAATATATTTTATTTGATTTAAATGCTCCTTAATGTATAACAAAAGTGTTCATTGTGATCCTTAATATATTTCACTTAACTGAAAATGGTTTCTAATATAGAACAAAAAATATTCATCAAGTAAAATATATTAAGGACTAAATTAAAGCATTAATCATACATTAAGGATCATTTTGATGATTTTCTCTTCTAAAATCCCTCAAAGGAACAAATTTAAAGGTCCGGAAAAAAAAGATTAAATCAAAAAATAATAGGAAAAAGAGGTCATTTTTCTCTAACATATACTTTAGGATTTCTTTTTCAAGTATACAAAGGGGGGAAAAACTTACCAACATTAATTTCTGTATATTTAGCTAAATAATAATTTTAAGAAAATAAAAAAATGATTTTATCTAAAGCAATCTCTTTTAATAAAAGGCAAAAAATTCAAATAATATTGGGAAAATTGCATATATATACAAAAAAGTAAAAAGTTTTTTTAAAAAAAGTAGCTCATGTTTTATTTACATAAAAAATAGTCTCAAATCAGCGAAACTATACATGACTATACACTATAGTTATAGAAAGTATACACCGTTATACAATTTATATTACTTATACATGAGTTATACACTAAATATACATTATGATACACAACTATACACTAACTATACATGTCTATACAACGAGGGTTGAATGCCCAAAATTGTAACAAATAGTCAAAGGTCAACCAGATGGCTACTTTTAGTAATTAAAAAAAGTAAGTTATTTTTTGTGTAAATAATTTTTCTCACTGACTTGTGAGTGTAATTATCCCAATAATATTTCTAAGGACCTTTATACTTTTAACAATAAATTTTTAAAATAACAAATATTAGATATGTTATTACAAGTTTTAGCATTAGATATTGAGTTGCAAGTTTTAGCTATAGATTAGTTGCAACCTGTAACAATTTAAGGAAAAAATAAAATAAAAATATTCAAATTAAAAAAATGAGAAAATATATAAAAAATAAATTTTAATATTAATATTTGGATTTAGTTTCCAATCAAAGCGGGATTGTATAACTTACCATATATTTAAATTCGTGATTAATTATTCAATTAAACTGTTGCACTCATTATCATTTAAGTTTGTTATTTATATATACTGAAATTAATTCAAATTTCTTTTTCCATTAATCCGTTGTTTTTTCTTTATTTTTTTGTTGCAGATTTGTTTATTCTATGTTTCAATGCAAATGGATGATATATTTTTTATTTTAATACAATATGACAGAAGATGGAACAGTTCAGGTTAGCTCTTACTATTTCGTTGATGTGTTTAGTATGGAATGTGTTTTTTTGGATTAGATTGTTAATGCATATTTTAGTTTTGAGATTGTATATTTTTTAACGAAGTTGTGTATTTTTTTTTTTACATTTCAATTATAAAAGGGAGATATGTAGATTTTCAAATGGAGGGGATTATCTATGATTCACGGACTCTATATGATGGTCTTTTTAAGGCGATTGCTTTGCAATTATGTATTGATACTAGTGTTGATGAAATAGAGATTAAATACATTAGTTTTATTTAAGTTTGATTATTTTCTATTTGAATACTGTAAAGAGATGTTTGTGTTTCTATAATTTCTAATAAAATTTTCTTTAAAGTTACATTTATGTTTTATATTAATTTTTTTTCGGTTAATGTAATTGAGGTGTTTCCAATTACGTATGGATTGTATATATTAAGTATATAGTTGTGGTATGTGTTTGTTGAGTTCATAATCTGTTTATAATTAAAGTTTAACCATGTTGTAAGAAATTGGTATACAATATGTATATAATTGATTATGCATTATTATATGAGGGTAGTATGTGGATATTGTTGGATAAGTGTATTAAACTGAAGTTGTTAATTTGGATATGCATATGCAACTGGGTATACATATTCAATAGGGTATGCATATGGTATAGATTTAGACTATATTTGGATATGTGTGTGATATATAATTGAGGTGTGTGTGGCATCAAGTTTATAATGATTTATATTATATATGTCGCATGTAATTGTAGCCTATCCTAGATTGTATGCAATTGATATATAAAATGGTTATGTAAATTCGTGTGACCTTAGTATAGAATTAGGGTGTGTCGTTAATTTTTATGTTGTATAAAAAAGACATAGGTTGGATATCCGTTGTGTATCCTTTTATTGGTATATAATACATATATGGACTAAATATATTTAGTATATAGTTAGAGTGTGTAGTTATTGAGTACATAATTTGTGTATGATAGAGGTCTAACCAGATTGTATGTTAATTTGATATAGAATATGTATATAACTGGGGTATATACCTAATTAAATGATGAGATTTATGTATAAACTGTATAGATTGAATATAATCTTTATATAGTTGGTACTGATATATAAGTGACAAAATGTTTATAATTAAGAATATATTTTTTATATATGCAAAATACTAAAAAATTATATATATGTAATATTTTTAGTATGAATTCAGTATAGTATTTGTATACATATGGTGCAGGGGGTGTATATTATGGTAGTCATTATATAGTCTTTATATAATCTTTGTGCATATAGTTTTGTTTTTCATTAATGCGAATTTGACAAGTAACGGAGTGAAGATGAAGAGAATGACTTACATTGGGGAAGATGCATACAAAATAGAGATAATTATGATTATGGAGAAAATTATGACAGGAAAAAACCATCTAAGGAAAACAATATATTTTAATTAAAATATAATCTTTAATTATAGTATTGTATAGTTATGGAAAGATAATCTAAATCTGCTTTTTTTATATATATTTTAATTTTGAATCCTCTTTTTTATATTTTAATTTTGAATTCATCTTTTTATATTTTAATTTTTTGTCATATATATATTAGTAAAAAAATAAAACTAAAATATTGTAATTTAATGCTAATTTATTATAACTTGTAATTAAATTATTAAAACTCATAATTATAAAATATTATCTTTAAAATATGTAATAAAAAATCTTAAATTGATGTGAAGAATTTTTTTACTGCTTTTTATATATAGAAATATCAAACCTTAATTTGAAATAAGTACCTACACTTCATCACTCTTTCCAGAGACCTATAAATAAGAAAACTTCTTTACCACTCGATTATTTATTTTTTTTTTAAATTATAATTTAAGTTTCAAGTTGATTGATTGAAAAATTATCAAATTTTTCTTCGTTACAACTTTTTTTTTTTACATTTTTTCCAAGTACATAAATAGCAGTATCAGTATACTTGATTGTTCTCTGCTTATTTTTCTGTATTATATGTCTGATAAAAATATTTTATAAGTTTTATTTATTCTTTTATCTATTTATTTTTATTTGTTCATTTAAATCTTACACGTTTCTGGAATTAATAATTTATATGAATATTTGATCATAAGAAAATTATTTAGAGAATTTTTAATTAATGTTAAAGATAAAATATGAGAGAAATTCTCTGGATAAAGTAAAAGTGAAAAGTGAAAAAAAATTTATAATAAGTAAGATTCACATTTTCAGAATAAATTTATTATATTTGAAATTAGTGTTTGATCATGAAAATTCAAAATTTAATTTAAAAATATGCTTCAATTTTGAAAAACAATCTATCACTTATTTTTTACTTCATTTTTAGAAAATAACATTACGAATATAAATATTATTTCAGATATTATAAAAATTAATATCATTAGACCTATGCGCTATTAATTCTTAAAGGCCTAGATTATATAAACTTAACAAGTATATTAATTATAATTAAATGAATAAGTTTTGAAATGCACTCACTGACTTTGGTAACCAAAAGATAATTTTCCAATATTATTCCCCAAAAAACATAAGAGTTTTTTTCCCCACTTATTTATGATTAATTAATAATTAATATACTTGTTAAATTAATATACATGAAAAAATGAAAAGAAAATGTAGGTTGAATTTTTCATTAAGTTTTTATTTACACGTTTGAACTATAAAATTATAATTTATTCTAATTGACCATCTAAATACATAATAAAGTACTCCGTATTCATATTTGACACTCTTTTAATTTAATTTTCTTGACAAAAATAAATAATTATGTAAGTTGTGAAATGCGTTTTACGTAGAAAATTGCTATCCTTATCATCATAACATGATAATCCTTAAAAGTTGCAGCGATTTTCACATGGAAAACCTTTAAGTTATTTTGATTCTTCATTTTCGATGTCGCATTCATGTTGGTAGGATATGAATGTGACTGTGAATGTGAAATTTATACCTAATCTGATCAAATCAACTTTGAATACTTTGACCAAAATCGATAAAAACAATTTTAACAGATTTAACAATTTTTATAATCAAAACAAAAGCTAAAATAAAGTTGAAGAAAACAAACTATCTCTTGTAGAGCAATTTCTATCACTCTTTTTTCTTTTATCTCCTTCTGAAATTCTCCTCTTGATCAAAATTTTCTAACTTAAAATCACAGAGATCCCACCATTCACCCAATCTTTGAAGAGACTACAATATTTTAACTATAGCAACAAATAGTCTATGAGTCTGACCTTAAAAGGTTAGATTTCACAACTTGGGCAGTGTGACCCCACACGTTGTCTCACTAATTTTAATTCATGTCATGTTATATTACCTATTTAAGGAATAGAGCATTTTATAAAAAATATAATCATTGCTCAAACTCGAGACTTCTCTAATTAAAGAGACACAAGAAATGCTATAGGACTGCATTCTGAAAACAACAGCGTATTATTGTGTACTTACAGGCTTACGATAAGCAAGTGAATGGGACTGAAATTCAATTGCAAAACAGATGAGCAAGGCATACAGAGACATGATCAAGCTAAACATAAACACAGAGAAAATAGAGAAACTACTGCTATTTGAATGTACAGAGAACATGAAGAAGGTAATAAAATACTAAAATTGCAGCTCAAAGTGTGCAAAATTGCACCAAAACTATATATTAAAAAGTTATTCCAATGAGCATAAACAAAGAAAAGATTGTCAACAGATCGAATTAGCATCCCCAGAACAACTAAACTTTCTCCTTTTCCTACATCTCCCTTTCTGTTACCTGATGATTTGATCAAATTTCCAACTACATTACTCGATGATCAGTCACAAATGCATCGTCTTTTTCGTCAGAAAATCGCGATTCCAGCTTCCAATCTGCAGAAATTATAAAGAAAAAACAAAATTCAAATTACATTATAAAACACAAATCTTGATTATTCGAATACAAAGCTCAGTGATTAATGTTTGTTTACCTTAACAATCTATTGATCATCAGGCACTTTGTATAAATCAGCAGTAATTTCCGTCAACCACAGACCTGGAAATAGCATCTGCAGAATAGATCAATAAAACAGTAAAATGATCAACATCATTAACAACAAAGTTTTGATCTATTGAATTAATGCTGATTATCATTAATCAAGAGATTAAGAAAGAAGAAAGATTTTGACTTGCATCTAAATTTTTTTGAACCAATTTAACTCGTTTCTTGGGTCGACGAGGGGGTCTATGTCCGACCATCGCCATGAAATCTTCCTCGATGTCTCTTCGAGGAAGGGGAACGGAAAATTTCACCCTCTGTCTCTTCTCGCCGACTGAAGAAGCTCCGGCAGCTGGAGCATTTGTTCTGTTAGTATCAATCTTCAACCCACTTTTCGATCCACCACCATTTCCTCCGGCAACAGCACCGGCGCCGGCGACTAATCCATTAGGCTCCTTACAAGCCGCACGGCGAGTCCTCAAGTTCCATGGACGAGAAAAGTCAGCAGCATCAGATACAGCTCCAGTCAAAGTTGTGGCTGTCTCCGGCGCCGGCGCCGACGATGGAAACTTCTTGGGTTGCTCCTCCATACCTTCTTTGAAGATTGTTTCTTTCATCTTATCAGCTTCTGTTAAGAGATCAAACATCAGCTTCTCTCTCACAGCTCCGATTCCCTCACCAGCATCCTCTTTTCCCGGCGACCTTAATTTCCGGCTTAACCGATCGTTTGATCCACGTCGGTCCACCATTACCGTCTCCATCTTCCGTCCGATCGACGACTCAGACCCATTTGACCTACGATGAATAGAAGAGATTTCTCCATTGGATTCAACCTTAGCACACCTCAAATGCCTCTGGTTCCCCCACTTCAACCCATAAGGTAAGGTGAAATTGTGCAGAGGTTTCGATCTTTCTGGTCCCATCGTCATCAAATACTGCTATCCAAATGTCTAAAACTATTCAAATTACACACACCCACAAGCCCAAAATCCCAAAATTGCTCCCTCCGGTAATCAAACACAGACCAGAAAATGATTCAAAACTGCTCCTTTTTTCACTATGATTTCAAGATTTTTTGAAGAAACACTTGAGAGAAGAAAAACTGGAAAAGGGGTTTCATCAGATTGTTAATCTTTGGAAGCTTTTTGCCATTTTTCTTTATATTTTGTGTTGGATTAGTTTACGTATAGTGTATATATATATATGAGGTAGCCAGAGAGAGAAAGAGAGAGAAGGGGCGGTTTTAACGTTCGGGTTCAGAAGGGAGTAGGTGCTAAAGTGCACGGTGGATTGAGGGTTTTTATTCATGCCACCTCCTCAAAATATATTCTCACCAAATTTTGTTTTTTTATAAAAAATAAATAAATTTATGAATTGTTGTGCAATTTTTGTGACTAGCATAATTTAATTTATTATGAATAAAATAAAATATAATTGAAAAGCAAAAATAAAAGGATAAGTGCTAATATACTTTTATGAAAATTTTATGCAATATAAGGTTCAATTTGGAGGGGGAGATGAGCGTTTTCTAGACTGAAGGGCTCTAGTTTGAGATCTCTAACGGTCATATTTGAATCTGAGGGGAAAAGATTAGGTTTTAGGTAATAATGGTCACATTTTTGGATTTGACATTAAAAAGGTTGTTCGTATAAATAGTCATTTCTCTCTTTCGATGAAATTATAAAATGATATAAATATAATTTTGATTAAATAAACGATTTAATTTACATTGTTATTAGACTCTACTCATAAATAATTTGATTTATCATTCAGAAAAAATATTGATTAGAGATTTAAGTAATATGCTCTAACGATTACACATTTGAATTTGAGGATGAAGAACTTGTTTGTTATATAAAGTCGCTTATCTTTTTAACGAAATCATGAAATGGTATAAATATGATTTCAATTAAATATATGAAATTGATTTACTGATCCATATTGTTATTAAACTCAACTCATAAATAATCTGACTTACCATTAAGAATTTTTTTTACCTATACGATTGAGGTAATATGCACTAACGGTCAAATATATATGAGAGTGAAGAGTTTGTTTAGTATGAAAAGTCTTCTTTTATAATGAAATTATGAAATTACTTGTATATGATTTTAAATAAATGGACGTTACTGATATATTGATCCACATTATTATTAGACTTAACTCAAATACAATCTGACCTATTATTTGTGAATAATATTGCCTATAATATTGAGGTAATATGCATATAGAGTCACATATTCGAAATTGATGGTAAAAAACTCACTTGTTATGTAAATTATTATTTTTAAAGAAAACTAATCTAATTTATTTTAAAAAAAACATTTAACATTAAAAATAATGTTATAGTTGTCTAAATGATAAAATTTTCATATAGAAAGGAGATCTTCGAGTAGGTGCTAAAGTGCACGATGGATTGAGGGTTTTTATTCATGCCACATCCTCAAAATATTGTACATTTCATTTTTATCTAATAATATATTCTCACCAAATTTAATTTTTTTTTAAAAAAAATAAGTTTATGAATTTTTGTGACCAGCATAATTTAATTTATTATGAATAAAATAAAATATAATTGAAAAACAAAAAATAAAAGGATAAGTACTAATATGCTTTTTTGGAAATTTTGTGCAATATAAGGTTCATTTCTGAGGGGGAGAGAAGCGTTTTCTATTCTCCGGAGCTCGAGTTCGAGATCTCTAACGGTCATATTTGAATTTGAGGGAAAATGTTTCCTATTACGTTTTAGGTAATATATGCACTAACGATCACATGTTTGGAGTTCGTTATATATATAATTTCAATTTCAAATAAATAGATGGCACTGATGTATCAATCCACATTGTTATTAAACCTAACTCATATATAATCTAACAAATCATTCATGAATAATTTTGCCTATAACATTTAGGTAATATGCATAACGGGTTACATATTTAAAATTGAAGGTAAAGAGGTTGCTTGTTATATAAAATTATTTTTTTTAAAAGAAAACTAATTAATGTACATATTTTGCACGCGTATCTCACGTCAATATATAAAATTATATAAAAAAGAATCAAATTATTTAAAAATGACAATTACAATTTAAAATAAATATTATAATCGTTTAAAAGATAAAAATTTCATATAGGAAGGTGATCTTGGACATATTTTTACACCTAGACACAATGTTTTATTTAATATTTTAACTAAATTTTGAGAATAAAATCACATATATTTATGTAATATGAGTTATTAGATTCAATTCATAAATAGTCCGACCAATCGTTCAAGAAAAGTATTGCCTATAGGATTTAGATAATATGCACAAACAAGACACATATTTGAATTTAAGGATGGAAAGATCACTAGTTATACAAAGACACTTCTCTTTTTTTTTAACAATATTATAAAATGACATTTGTGATTTCAATCAAATAGATTATTTTAATTATAAAATGGTATATATATGATTTTAATTAATTAAATAATATTAATTTATTAATATACATTATTGTTAGACTCAACTCATAAATAACTTGTCACGATTCGACTTTAAAAGTCATGATGACACTTACTTTATCCCTGATAGGCAAGCCTAGCCCTAGCCTGAAAGAGCTAGTAACGGGCACGACAAAAATAATTTAATGAACATATGACATAAAACCGAGTGTATATACATATAACACTACAACACCCTCCCAGGACCTGGAAGTCACTTGTACAAAACTACTATGGACACAATATATCATATTGAACCATAATACACTTCTATATACATGTACAAAACTAGAACAATATACAAGGCAAGTCACAGATAACAAAAAACAGTCACTAATACAGACAGAGACTGGAAGGATCCAAGGACGTCCGATGCTCGCCACTAGTCTCCGAAAATGCTACTACCGACTAGAATCAGTGTTGTTGGCTTGTGTCTGGACCTGCATCACGAAATAGATGTAGAAAGTAGCGATGAGTGCCAGGGATATGATACCCAGTAGGTATCATAGGCCGACTGAATAAGAATAATAAATAACGCAAGGATAAGATAGAATATAACTTCACAAGTGTCTAATCACAAAAACCAGGTAAGTATGCAGACAACTACTAAAGTAGCCCGAGCTAGGCGAGGGTGTAGTGATATACGTGGGTATAAGGCTCTACTGTCTATGCTTGTACGCCAACTGATTCCCCATAAGTCCAGAAGGTACACCCACACACAATGAAGGGTAAATAGGTGTAAGGTTCAAGGTGTCAAGTTTGAATTGTGCTCATAACCCAGTAAGGTACACATAATTACAACTATGATTAAACCATCTAACTGAAATGCCACAATAATGATACAGAGCAGAATCGAGTAGTATTGAACAGAACAATGTAGGACAGGTAGGTACATGGGTGTAAGATGGTAGATACCCTACCCTATATGTCGGTCGAGCCCCCATAAGCCCAAAAGGTAGACCCACACATTAGATAGCCAAACGTACATAACCCAATCCTATATGTGGAATCATAATTCTTCCATAATCATCTCATCTCCAATAGAAACCTATAGACTGGACTGCAACTCAGACTATGCCCTAGACTCCAATATAGATTGTGGCTTGGACTTCAAGCGTCAGGCTATGTCTTGGACTCCAACATAGGCTACATACTGGACTTTAACTCAGGCTATGCTCTAGACTCCAACTCAGGCTACGGTCAGGCTATGCTCTGGACTTCAACATAAGCTACACACTGGACTTTAACTCAGGCTACTGTCACGATCCGCCACTTGACCATTTAGAAGAGGGAAACATCTAGAGTTAAGGAGAACAAACTAGAGTCTTGGAGAGGTTTTCAAAAGACTCTAGAACATTGTGGATAGCACTTGAAGGTCCTCAAAAGACTCTAGAATAATATAGTCAAGACTTAGAAAAATTTAGACATATAGAAACTTCTAGATTAGGGACTTATATGTAAATATTGAGAGACTTGTAGAGTAATTATTATTTACACTTTGGCCCCTGATGAGTAGTATAAATAGGAGGGCCACTCATTTGTACAAATCAACCAAGAAGTTATAAACAATCTTCCAAAGTTATAAAGGGTCTTCTTTACAAAAGCTCTCCTGTCTTATTTAATCTAGTGCTTCCTTAGTGATCTAGCTGAAAAGGCTTACTTGAGCTTACAAGATAGTGAAAGAGTCGTGAGTAAGTTGTCAAGTGTCGCACGAAAGTCTTCATTGAATTTTAAGTTTGTGACAAAGTGGTATCAGAACAAGTTTCTACTAAGGGAAAATGGCAAGTGGGGGAGACTTTGACACCGACAACATTAGGCAGGATGTTGGAAAGAAGTAACGCATGGGAAAGAAGAACTCTAAAAGGAACAAGAGGGTACCGTTCAAACCTGCGCCAAGCGAGGCCCTAACATCTCACTCTCGGCTATTGAGATGAGTGATGAAGAACGAGGTGAGGAACCCATGGGTGTCACGCCCAGCAAAGAGTGGATCGCAAAGGTAGACGTTGTTAGACAAGCAAGAGAGATTTTTGGCAAATGCTTGAACCAATTTGATGGCAAGTTCAAGACCCTGGAGGAGTTCACCCTTGAGGAGAATAATGACATCCAGAAGTAGTTCGAAAGGCATTAGGTTGTGGAGTATGAGATGAAAGAGACCATCATTTACTTAGAGTGTAGACTCATGGAGGCTCTAAGCATAATTGATACCATGAGGGCCAAGATGAAGACACTTGAGGAAGGTATAGAGGAGGGAATATGTGCTACGTCCAGTGGAGACAGGGAGGTTAAGATTGAGGCTCCCAAGCCACCTTTGTTCAAGGGCACTCATGATGCACAGGAAGTGGAGAATTTCCTTTGGTACTTGGAGAATTACTTCAAGTGTAACAAAGTGAAGAATGGTGAGATGAAGATCAACATGGTTGTGTTGTACCTTTTAGAGATGGTTATGTTGTGGTGGAAGTGGAAGGAGTCGGAGATAGGAAAAGGGTTATGCATGAATGATACATGAGAGCAATTTTGAAATGAGTTCAAGAAGTGCTTTTTCCCTAACAATATCATCTATGAGGCAAAACGCAAGTTCAGGGAACTGAAGCAAACAGGTAGCACCAATGATGAGGCCATCACATAGGCAGAAGCTTTGACGGACTCCAAGCATGATAAGTACGATAGAGACAAAGAAGAGGAGTCGAGAGGTAGTCATAACCAAGGTGGGAGAGTTAGTGGCAAAATCAAGGATTTGCGACCACATCTCAAGCATCATGACACCTATAAATTTGATAACAAGAAGCCTGGATGTCAAAGCGATAGAGAGAGAAAGGCAAAACCTACTAAAGGGGATGATTGCTACAGGAGTAGGTTGCATGGTATTCTAAGTGTTCTGAACTAAAGAATCTTTTACGATACTACGGTAATGGAAGAAGAAAGAAGCATATGAACAAGGGGAAGGTTAGGGCACAACGTAATTAGGCGTAATCAGACTATGCAGAGTTATCACAAAGAAACTAGAGAAGTCAAAAGAATATAGTGCGCAGTTCATGGACATCACGATCAATGGATGACTTGCTCGTACTATGGTTGACATAGGCGCAGAGGCTAACATTGCAACCGAATTTGCAGCGACAAGGTTGGAGATAAGATATAGCTTAAGTAACATTTGCTTTAGAACGATCAATGCACCAATGACTCCTGTATGCAGAGTTTCTCTGGGAGTAGACATAGCGTTGGGAAAGTGGCATGGTAAGACTAACTTCACTGTCTCTCCACTAGATCTTTTTGATATAATTCTCGAGCAGAAATTTTTTCAAAAGTGTCACACGGTGATCGACTCTTATCTGCAACAATTCGTGGTCATGGAGCAAAGAGGCTACTTGGTACCCCTGGTCAAGGTATCAAAGATGGAAGGATAAGCCCAGATATCGACCTTGCAGCTTGTGATGAGGATCAAGAATGAAAAGTCATTATCGTATTCCACACCCACTAGAAGGAGAAATCATCAGAGTACACCAAGCGAAAATAGGGATAGTCAGCCATGATAATGTTCCTCTTACACTAGAAGGGACACTCTTCGAGGAAGGCCACATGGGAACAAAATGAAGGCCTGTAGCAGTTCAAAGATAGAGTTTAGAAGTTCCTACAGCAGCAGCGTGTCGAGGACGTCACAACATTATATAGGGGAGAATGTCATGACTTGTCACTTAATCATTAAGAAGAGGGAAAGATCTAAAGTCAAAGAGAAGAAACTAGAGTCTTGGAGAGGTTTTTGAAAGACTCTAGAACATTGTGGATAGCACTTGAAGCTCCTTAGAAGACTCTAGAATAACGTAGTCAAGACTTAGAGAAATCTAGACATGTAGAGACTCTAGACTAGAGATTTATGTGTAAATACTTAGGGACTTATAAAGTAATTACTATTTACACTTTGACCCTTGGTGAGTAGTATAAATAAGAGGGCCACTCATTTGTACAAATCAACCAAAAAGTTGTAAGCAATATTCCAAAGTTATAAAGAGTCTTCTTTACAAAAGCTCTCTTGTCTTCTTCAATCTAGCGTTCCCTTAAAGATCTAGTTGAAAAGACTTGTTTGAGCTTACAAGATCGTGCGTAAGTTGTCAAGTGCGCACGAAAGTATTAGTTGAATTTAAAGTCTGTGACACTACGCTGCTCTATACTCCAACTCAAGCTACCTCTGTACTCCAACTCAGGTTATGCTCTGGACTTAAACGCAGGCTTTGGACCCGACAAAGGCTCGTACCGATGGTGTATAAGATGTAATCGAGGTGTTACTCTACTAGACCCAAGTCTGCTAATCCAGTTTATAGGGATCTACGCCTCTCGAGTCACATTGAATACCATACAACAGTCTACTAATCCTGACCAGCGCAGATCTAGGGCATCATTAGCCTAATCCTAAACTAAGACCCAAAAATAATAGACAATCATATATATAGTAGACAATGAACATGTTATTCAAAGTATCACAACTTTATAAGAGATAATCGATATAACAACCATTAATAGGCTCAACATGTCAATCGCTACTCTACCAAACCCATACAATTAGGAACATAATATAAAATCAGTATACCCATCACAAGAAGGCTAACATACTGCCTCACATGTACATATATTTATATCACACTCTCAGCCACAATCCACGATAACTCAATACTAGTGATATATAACAAGCGAAGAAGATAGTATAATACAATTCAATTATCCGTCGATAGCCAAATTAGCCAAGTAGAAGTTACAGTACACATGATACGTTCAATGAATTCCCCGTCCAATATTCACTTTATCCACATAAGATTTACATATACTACTCAGTCTAGAAGAAGAGAGACTGAAGCCTACCTGTCTATTGATCATGCGCGCTCCTAATCACTCTATCAACACTTTATCCTTCAAAAAAATCTCAAAATATTGTCAAGTTATCATAAATAAAATCACAACATCAATACGGTCATTTCGATATTAGAATCATAAAAAATAGACTTAAACCAAGTTTGGGGCTAAAAAGTGAGAAAAGGTGGGATCGACATTTAAAATCCCAAAACAACCCTCTTATAATGGTCTTTATAGCTACCCAAGCTCACACCTCAAATTAGAGCACAATTTGAGGTCCAAAATAATACAAAACAATCCATAGTAAATGTGACACTTCTTATTGAATGATTAAGGTAGGTAGTAGATATTTTATCAATATACCTCAAAATACAGCAAAATCTAGAGAATTTGATAACACCACGATGTTCTCCTCGAAAATCTCTTCAGTTTGGACTAAACTTTTACTAAATTCTAATTCCAAATGACGAAGATATCAATATTTGAAGTTACCGACAAAACTCAATACTAATCAGCAGCAAAAATAGTAAATTTATCTCGAATGACATAATAAAAGAAATATTTGACACTTCCACGATATTTCTTTCAGAAAAATACACAAGTTAAATTTTTGAATCACTAAATTCGAATTCTGAACGAGTGAAATATGAATTCTCAAAGTTTTTGCTCTTTTGTTTGCGAATTTGGAAATTTCCAGCCCTTTATAGTCATTGATCTCCTCATTGTGATCACGATGGCCTGTAGGTTACGATTGCAACCTCTACTCTACTAGACCATCGCAATCACGTAAACTCTTTTACACCATATCACGATCGTGTGGATCCCCTGCACCAGATTTTCAGTTAACATCAAATTCTTGATTTTGATGCTCCAGACTCATCCGGAGTCAGAAATACCAACTGTATATGGAATCAAATTAAAAATGACATTGTAGACTCTATAATGTAGTCAAAATTCTCATCAGAGGTCATTATGATTAAATATGGGTCCCACTTTCTAATATTGAAATCTATTGAGAGAATCAAAGTACTTCTAAAAGCCTTGGATACCGAACAAAAGGTCGTTCTACACTAAACTTGATGTTTCAGAGCTAACTGCGCTGTCAAAATTCTCATCCAAGCACATTTATCAAGAATATTGATTAAAGTCAACTATTAGTCGATTTTCAAAACTAAAATAATAAAAATAGTTTAAACTCCCATCGAAAGTCTCATGTCTTGAGTTAACCCTGCTTCTAGCCTAACTTGTCCATTTTGAAGCTAATAGAATTGTCAAAATTCCATTCCGAGGCTTTTTACTCAGACTTTACTGCTAAACTCATTTTTTAACTTTAAACAGGCCTTTAACACGAAAAGTTACATATCTTCCAAATGAATGACCAAGCGACTGAACTATTAGTGTCAGCAAGTCACAAATGACTTGGGATCTATATAGAAACATTCTAACCGACGCAAAATACGCAATTACACCAAAATAACCTAGAGGTCATTACAATATCCACTACTACAAAAACTTTCATCCGCGAAAGTCAAGAACAACTACAGTCTCAATCATAAAAGGATAAAGATGTGAGGGACGCATGCTCTGCTAGACCCACTGGTGCCTTCACAAAATAAGCAATACTGAAATGGTACTCTGACCTAGCGATAGAACTCAACTTGCTTCAAACTACCAAGACTATCCTCATTCCTCCCTTAGCATCAATTTCCAATTAATCGAGCCGAAACTATCAGAACTATCACAAACCGTCAACTTATGACTTTTGACTTATAAGTCACAAGACAAAAGTCAATCCAAACAGACTCTAAGATGATTATTTTACAAGATACACTTAATGACATAGAGATTGTGTTTTTAAGAATAACCCATTTGCATTGATAACTATCTTTTCTTCCTTTTTCCTTATATTTTCATTTGATCATGTTCTCGAGTTTCATGCCTTCATTCCAAGCAGTCTTCACGTCTACAAGGTAGGACTGGGCACCGATAAGGCCATTATGGACTGGGTTGGGCTGGGTGACTCGGTTTTCAGCCTATCAAGGACTCGGTTATCGTTATATTGTAAGTATATTTGATATACATTGTGAGAATATTATTAAAATAGATAGTATAATGTGAGTATATTGTGAGAATATATTGTAAGTATATAATATAACTATATCGTTAAAATAGATAGTACATTGTAAGAATACATTCTAAGTATATAATGTAATTATATTATTATAATATATATATATATATACATATATATTGTTAGTATATTAGATATACATTGTAAGTATATTATTATAATAAATAGTATATGGTGAGCATATTATGAGAATACATTGTAAGTATATAATGTAACTATATTATAATAATTGACAGTATATGATGAGTATGTTTTGCAGAATATAATATAATTATATTTTTATAATAGATAGTATATGGAGAGTATACTTAATATACATTGTAAGTATATAATGTGAGTATATTATTATAATAGATAGCATTTTGCCGAGTATATTGTGAGAACATAATGCAAGTATATTATTATAATAGATAGTATATGGTGAGTATATTATTAGAATACATTGTAAGTATATAGTGTTATTATATTATTATAATAGACAGTGTATGGTGAGTATATTTGATATACATTGTAAGTATATATAATATAATGTAAGTTTATTATTATAATAGCTAGTATATTGTGAATATATTTGATATACATGGTAAGTATATTATTATAATAGATAGTATATTATGACTTGTAAATATATTTGGACTTTGGTATACATTATAAATATATGTATAATGTACGTACATTATTGTATATTTCAAATATATATAAATAATATAATGCAAGTATTCTATTATTATAAATATTTATAATTAAAATAAATAACAATGTACTATATTAATGATCAACTCAAACATTCGAATGTATAAATGTTCATAATTTTTTTTTATAAAAAATGGGGCCCAGTCCCATGTAGCTTAATGGATCATGGGCCGGGCCATCTAAGATATTCTCATTATTTAGCCTGGCCCAACCTAGTCCAGCAGACCGATGGATAAACATCTTAATGAATCCAGCTTGGCCCAGTTGATACCTCTAGTTTATCCGCCAATTTTGAGGTTGTTTGGTGAATATTAAAGTTGATTTCGTTGAAATTTACGATCGATATATGTGAAGAACCATAAGTTGTATGCATTTTATATGTTGAATGCATATCTCATTTATATGTCCAATATATCAGTGTACATACATGACGTACAAAATACATATAAAGAGCGTAAAAATTTATGACTATCGAAGAGATTTTTAATTGATTTGTGGGACTTTTGCAATATGGGTTGGCTTGGTCCGTGGGCCAAATTAAAAATAAAATAAAATATTAAAATTAATAAGAGTCCAAACTCAATTTTTATTTGAAATTTTTAAATATTAAAATTTATATACAAATTATATTTTTATAACATATAATAGTAACTAGTACCATGTAATATTATCTTGTTGTTATTTATTTTATGTATTTTTAAATTATAATTTACTTTAAAAATTTATTAAAAATATGTACTTTTTAAAAAATGGCGGTTGACCTAGCTAGGGTCGCAACCCACGTACTGATGGATTAGACTAGTTGTTTTCTGGCCCACAAAAAAAATAGGTCAGCTCGACCTGCCTCGTCAAATTCCAAAAGCTCTAAAAAATATGGAAAAATTATATAAATACACGACATATTTTATCTTAATCTCCAATATTCCCTTCCATTTAAATAATTTAGAGAAATCCCATTTTTTTAATTTTTTCTTATATTTATTGATACTTAACCCCTTTTTTTTACAAAGCTAATTTCACGCCTTTTATTTACTCTAGGAGTCTATTCATTGTCAATCACCATTTTATTACTTACCTTTCACGCTTAATTTTAAATTTTTACCTTTTTTCATCCATCTTGGAAAACGACTGGAGAAGCCAACAATGAACGAGTCGAGAGGAAAATGATGATCCCCACATTTAGGGGATAGCAGCTAGAGGCTTATACAACATTAAGATCTAGCGAGTAGAGATATTTCAGAAGAACAATCTTATCAAGAATGGGGCCAAAATTGTTGAACCAAAACCAAAAAGGAGTACATAATTTTAAGGATTTGATGTGCGGAAAGGCTGAAAATTGTTTACAACTAAAGATGAAGAAGAAAGACAGTTGAAGATGACAAGATACTCCAATCAACCATGTGGGTTTTTTTTTGGCAATTCTTTGTCCAGTTGATCGTGCAGACTTTAGTCTAACCCATGAAGAGAAGAGAGAGAGAGAGTAGTTGATGTTGTGAAGAGTCGTGGTTGTAATGTTGTTGTTTTGACCGCTGAATGTCTTTCCGTTGCAAAAATTTGATTTTTGAAGCCGTATGACCTTGTTTCAAGCAGTAAGAGTCTCGGTCGTGCAATGATTTCATAACCTTTGTTCAGCACATGTCGAAGAGACATTCAGTCTTCTTCTCCATTCGAACACGAAATCACTTTGCTTCTCTCCTCTAGTTTGTCTATCAACTAACAAGTTTTCATGGATTCTCCTTTTATTTAGCCTTGGTTTATGTCACGACCCAAAAATGGGTGTGATGACACTTGCTCAATTCCATTAGAACAAGTCAGCCTTACCCAACGAAAACAGAAATAATGTGCGGAAGTACTAAATAAAGTAGATAGCTAAAAAAAATATCAAATCTTCATAAACTTAACCACCACCCAAGGATTGGTTGTCACGTGCACAAGCCACTAGCAATATAGAAAGAGAAAAAAAATGCAAGTCTGAACTGTCTTTCTTCTCGAATAGAACAAAACAGAAAAATAAATAGGGACAAGAGAGTCAGCTAGATGACAACAACTACCTCTCTAAATCTCCTGGGAAGCCTCAGACGGTCAAAGAAAAGTACTACTCACTGTCCGGGCTCAGAACCTACACAAGTGTAGAAGCAAGGGGTGAGTACCAAAACTACAC